>CAUYON010097030.1:0-51658 GCA_963573935.1 Arctocebus calabarensis
ATTATGAATTGAGCTGCAATGAATAATCTGGTGCAAATATCTTTTTGCAAAGTGATTTTTGGTCTTTTGGATATACTCCTAGTAGAGGATTTGCAGGATCCAATGGCAGGTTGATTTTTAGATCCCTGAGTGTTCTCCAAACTTCTTTCCAAAAGAAATGTATTATCTTGCATTCCCACCAACAGTGCAGAAGTGTTCCCTTTTCTCCAAATCCATGCCAGCCTCTGTAGTTTTGGGATTTTGTTATGTGAGCTAATCTTACGGGAGTTAAATGATACTTCAAAGTAGTTTTGATTTGCATTTCTCTGATGATTAAAGATGATGAGCATTTTTTCATGTGTCTGTAAGCCATGCACCTGTCTTCTTCAGAGCAGCTTCTGTTCAAGTCTCTTGCCCACAATAAAATGGGATCATTTGTTTTCTTCTTAGTAATAAGTTTGAGTTCTCTGTGGATTCTGGTTATCAAATATAGGATGCAAAATAGACCAAAGTTGAATCATGAAGTATCTATACAGTTATGACCGCCTGCCAAAAGTGTACATAGGAGGTAAAGTCGTTTCTGTGTCTTCTGTGGTTTCTAGGGAAACAGAAGCAATCACAATTCCATTGCAGTGGAAAGAAGAGCACTGGACTGGGAGTAGCCAATTTGTGTTTTAGTTTCAACTGTGTCCCTTTAGTAGTTGGGTTCAATGACTGTGTGACCTTGAACCAGTCATTAAGCCTGTCTAGGCTATCTATCTGTCCCTTTATCTATTCATCCATCTACTGGTATCAAGGTGGATAATATCTAGATCAGAGTATTAGGTTATACTCTGGTAATAAACAATGCCTTGTATCTCCTGAGCTAAAATGACCCAGCTTTATTTCTTGTTCACTCCATGTACCGATTTGAGGTCAAAGGAGGTCTCTGCTCTCTCTTCATAGTCACACTGAGGCAAAGCTGATGAGGCGGCTTTAGGCAGAAGCCGTGTACTGGGAAAAGGTGAGGAACTGCAAGCATCTGGTAAATGTATTAATGACGGCAGGCACAACAATTTCTAAGACTCTTTTGTATCTATAAAGTCAATGACATTTTGTGGGAAATCATGGTTTCTTTCCAGATTTTCATTAAAAATGTTAAGAACAAAAATAAATAAATAAATAAATAAAATGTTAAGAAGCTCCCTAGGGTGTTATGATTATGAATGATTTAATTTTCTTTTGTTTATTTTTAATTCTATGTAAGAAGTACTAGTATTGTTTTATTAAAGGCAAAAACAGTATAGCAAAAGCTATTTTCTCTTTCCAATGTCCTTTATCTTACTATTTTTTAAATTTATGAATGTATATAAATATCTTTAGTCTGTTCTATAATTCAGAATTTGATGTCTAATATTTCATATTCTATACTACTGTGATTTTATAACAATTGAAGGTATATTTTCAATTTTCCAGGTAAGACATTTTTAGTCTGCTTGCGTGCAAAAATAATTCTGACATTTTGTTCCTGGGATCTGGCCAGATTCATTCAGCATTCTGATGGTGTCCTTGCCATAGGATTAATGGCATCCACCTTATCATTGTACCAAGAGAAGGGAGTCTATCTATATTATCTCTAATATTGGTGATGCCTTACAAGTTGGAAGAATTTTTTGGCTTCAGCCAAATAGTAAATGCAGTTATCAGCAAAGACCATTAATTATTCCTTATTTAATTTATTTTTGGGGTTATGAGAATTACTTTTCAATAATTACTATTTGGCCATACTTCCTTGATTGTCTTTTTTTTTTTTCCTGAATGCTCTCAGAACCTTTCTTTGAGGTTGATTTCTTTAATTGCAGTATTTCATTGCCTAGAACGGAGATTTTGTTGCATATCTGCTTTTCAGAATTATCAATAAAACCTTGAAGTTTTAAAGCAGGTGCTTGGTTTCAATCCCTGTCCAGAAACTGGGGATATATACATGGCGGTGGTTCTTTTTGTTGGAGAGAATGCATTTGTCCCTAACTTTTGTGTCTGGCTTGTTAGCCAGTTCCCTGTTCAAGATGACTTGAAACATTCCTTCTGACCCCTTAATTATATTTACCTTCTTCCTTCTCTTCCTCTAGCTCTCACTTTCTCCCTTACCTTGGTCTTCAGAAGTGATGAGAGGTTCAGTTACCTCCCAATCCATTATATGTGTTATTTCTCACTTACCTGCAACTGAATCTGTTTGTGTTACAGAGATTTAGTCGGTTGTTGAGAAATTATTTTGGAAATGCCTTAACAGGGTACTAGCTGCATGGATTTTGTAAGCACAAAATATAGAAATAAGAAGTTTTGAGCAATCTCGTAATCTTTTTATGGTTGGGGCTTTGGCTATTTTTTCTCTACATCAGAAATTTTTGAGAATTGCAAACAAACAAAATGAATCTGAAAATTAAAAAGCAAGAACTAAATTTTTTTTTAGTTACTTAGAAAATAGATTTATAGTTGTAATTGTGATGTAAAGAAGAATAGTCACATTTTAAGAGTATTACAGAGACACCAATGTTTTGTTTTTTGTTGAGACAGAGTCTTAAGCTGTTGCCCTGGGTAGAGTGCCGTGGTATCACAGGTCACAGTAACCTCAAACTCTTGGGCTTAAGCTATTCTGTTGCCTCAGTCTCCCAACTTGTTGTTGTTTTGAGCTGGACTGGGCTGGGTTCGAACCTACCAGCCTTGGTGTATGAGGCTGGAGTCCTACCCGCTGAGCTACGGGTGCCACAGAGACACTGATGTTTTTTAAATATGCAAACTCGTTGATGTATTACTTTAAGGTAGGGTGACCACGTTTATTGTTTCTATGTAATTATTAATAGGGCACAGTTTCACTCTAAAACTTGGGCTTGTTTGAACAATTAATCATATGGGTACTTTATTTAAAGGATACCAGCCTTTAATTTAAGTGAAAAAATGTATATACATATCTTACTTAAGGTTAAACTAACAATTCCAAAATATTCAAATAACCACAATGATATACTAACACAAATCGGTGAATAAAATATAAAGTTGATGCTTACATTTAGATATGCAAAAATACTAGAATCCCCTTCTCGCAGTTAAATGGCGTTTTAAGAGAAAAATTATGCCTAAGGCACATTAAAATCTGAAGTTTTATTTCATTCAACATTTACCATCTTAGTTTTCCTGTGTATAACATGACTTTCTTTGTGCATCATTAATTAAAAAACATTTATCAGCTTCATTGCGCAGTAAATGACACCCGCATTTTAAAGTGGGTTGTTGATATATAAATTAAAGATACAACTAGGAAACCCTTATACTCACTTTACAAAATTCTGCTACATGATCTTCCTCAGACTTAAAACACAAACCCCACGATTAGAAAAGAAACATGCAATTTTGCCCATTTGGCCAAGGTCAGATTATGCACTTCAAATCTGAAGATTTTATCAGACACATTAATAATATTTTACACTCGCAAATCAGGTTTGAAGCTTGCAACACCATTTCATTTATCTTTATATTCTAAGCTTTGTAGCATGGCAGAAACCGTCCATCTGTTCAGCTGAGATTGCTTCAAATAGAGAGTGGTCAGAAAGACTTAGACGACAAAGGTCAAAGGGGCCTCTTGACCCTGTGTGATACTTGCCAAAGCAACTGGAGCGAGGGGGCTGATACATAGTCAGGTACAGTTCGCTAAAGCAGGCTCCACTTTAATTGGTAATGATAGCAAGAATACACAGTAAAGTCATTGCTGAAAGAAAACAAAAAGTATCCAATATAGTAATTTATTACCAGTCAGTGGGTTTCGCGCACTACTAGGTTGTTTTACCCCCGCAGTGGCGAGAGAAAGCAAAAAGGTACTCTAACGCTCAGCGGAAAGTGGATGCCCTGCTGATACCCAAGATGCGTGCGGAGGGGCCCCGTGATTGCCTGTGCCATTAGCTTGGTGATGTTGTCTCTATTGTAAACTCAGCTCCCCACGTTCTTCCTGTGCATCAGCTGCTGATTGAAGGCTTTCTCCTTTGTCTTCTATTTGCACTGCCAATCATGTGCTTTCCACCTGACCCGAAGGAGGGAGGCAGTTTTCCTGCCAACAACTATCTCTAGCAATCTAGGGCTCAAACAATCAAAAAAGGAAGGGTCAGCACTTGTTTGATTTACACGTTGCTGGGCTATTTGTTTGGTCTTATCAATCCCCCCAATGGTTTCCAAATTTTCATTATTTCTTCATAACTGATAAATTCCTACCTGCTTATGGCTCCCTGTTGAAATATATTTGGTGCACAGCTTTTGTAGATATTTTCATTTAGTTGATCAATTTGGAGCATCCTTTTGAAAATAGTTATTAGTTTTTGTCAATGGAGATAAAATTCCCATGGATAAATATAAATGAGCTCTTTTGAAAGTCTAGATTTTTTTCCCCATAAAAATATCTTTAGAGGGCGGCTCCTATAGCTCAAAGGAGTAGGGCACTGGCCCCATATGCCGGAGGTGGCAAGTTCAAACCCAGCCCCAGACAAAAACTGCAAAAAAAAAAAAAAAAAATTTAGACAAACTATGTATTTCCAGGAAAAGATAGATTAAAACAGAGACTTTCCTAATTGCAAGCACAGACATAGTAAAATAATTTCACATTTTCAGCTATATTAAGGGAGCTGCTATTTGCATTTTGGGTTTGAGTTTGTAGATGCTTTAAAATATGGACACTCTTTCCATCTTCAAATAGTTGAACCATTTTCCAGGATCACTTTATTTAATGACCCTTGGATACTCTGTTTTCCTCAACTCATAATAGAAATCTATTTCTAAAATAATTATAGAATTATAATTATTAGCTTAGCATTTACAATTAAATGCAAAAGTTAAGCTTGATTTTTATTTAATAACTAAAAGTTTCAGTAGTGTATAAAAAGTTTGTTGCTGGGTACGTGTTCACGGATAAAGTAGTCTTTCATACACTTCGTTTGCATATGTAAAATTAACATGTAATACATTGACATGTATTTTCAATTAAAGTTTAGACGCTTTAAGTTGTATTATGGAAATTGTACATTGTTGCAAAAGGTGTTATTTTCTTTCTATAACTAACTAACTAAAATGTGCGTGGACATACATTTCAGATTTTAAAAAAAGCAAATGATATGTAGGATTATTGTGAGACTAGACCTAGGTATGTGAGGAGTAGCAGAGGCCAGACTCAGCCTCTCCTCCGCCAGCTGCTTTCACTGTGGCCAGTGTCTCAGCTTTGCATTTGCTTATCCCAAAGCAAGTTTGATGAGGAGCAAGTCCCAAGCCAGCTCCCATCTGTTGTAGAAACCACGTGATTTGGACTTCAAAACAATGAGGGACGTAGGCTCGAATGGAGCTTCTCCAGGACGGATAGAGGACGGCATTTAGAAAGAAAAGCCAAATCCCTCACAACCTGTTTATGCACTGTGAGAGTCTGTTTGACTTGCTTAATAAAAGTCTTCTACTCAGTAAGCACTTAGTGATCTTATTAATTCATTACTTGGTTACTCTCACATTTATTATGCCCCATTTCATACATTTACGTGAGCCAAGAAACTCCTAAGTCGATAATCTGTAACAATTCAGTTTTACATTTGAGATCAAATAATTCTAAAGTAAAAATGATACGGAAGCATTTTAGCATTGGGTAAATATTTATTTGTCATTACATTTTTAAAGAATCTTTTACTTTTCCCCTCACTTGCGTGTGCCACTTTAGAGTCTTCAAAGGTCAAGGCAGCAGGCAGGGGAGGAGCTTGTATTATACATGAGGAGCCTGTTTCTTGTTAGGAAAGTGGCTAGTCTTGGGAAAGAGGGTAAAGAAAAATAAACCAATATGGGACTGTCCATCAGCTAATGGAAATATGTATTTCAAGGGAGGTAGCAGAGTTCCCAGAGTAAGCTGAATCCCAATAGTAAACAGCCCCCAGAGACAAGAAGGTAGATAGGGAAAATAGCCTTTAAGTTGTACTTTCCATGAAATTTTTATGTGGTTATGCGTATTAAATCAGTTAAAGTAGATGGCATGTCTTGATGTATTTGAGGGGGAAAACAGAAAAGCATTTTCTTTTCCTGGATATCATGTCAGTAATATGGAGAGTAACTTGACTTTTCAGGGACAGTTTATGTCCTAATTTAAGACTTTCCAAGATACAGAGTAGCAGTATTGGTCTTCCAGTGTTACTAATGGATCAAGGCTGAATTTTAGGAAGTGAGTGCCTGACAATGCACAGAGGACCTCAACATTTACGGAGAGGGAAGAAACCTCTCCTCTCCCTTTAAACCATAGCCCTTGTGTTAGCCTCTGTTATTATGATGCTGTTGATGAGCTCATTTTCAGAGCACAAAAATAAATATTTTTATAGAGTTGTGTGTGCATGTATAAATTTATTTTTTACATAAAAGTAAGATATCATAAATGCTGTTTTATAAGTTGCTTTGTTAAGTCAAAAATGTTCGGCAGATATCTTTCTATATCAGTACCTACAGATCTACTCTGATTAGATTTTTAACCAAACCTCCAATAAAGGTTTTCTTTTTTTTTTTTTGAGGCAGAGAGTCACTACGTCACCCTCGGTAGAGTCCTGTGAGCGTCATAGCTCACAGTAACCTCCAACTCTTGGGCTTACGCAATTCTCTTGCCTCAGCCTCCCAAGTAGCTGGGACTACAGGAGCCTGCCATAATGCCTGTCTATTTTTTTGTTGCTGTTGTTGCAGTTGTCATTGTTGTTTAACTGGCCCCAGGCCAGGTTCGAACCTACCAGCGTTGGTGTATGTGGCTGGCACCATAACCACTGTGCTACAGGTGCCAAGCCCAGTAAATAATATTTTAGATTTGTATTTTGGAAGATCTGACTGGGAAGCTATTAGTGACTATATGTTAATATGTAATCATTACTAGTTTGTCCTATTTCATTCACCTAATATTACTGCATAAATCAACTTCAAATGATAGGGAATAAACAGGAGTGGTTACTCATATAAGTAGACCTAGAAAAACCACTCCAACTTATCCAATATTATGAAAGTATATGATCCAAATGATTTTTTAAAAGCAGCAATAATCATACCAGTTAAAATTAACCTGTCATCTTTCTGTATTTAACTTTTTTCTGACAGTTTTAAATGCCAAAAGACTTTAAAAAATAAAAAATGAAACAAATTACCTTTATTTAAATAAAGTAATAGTATACATTCTGCATAAAATATTTATACATGAGAAAACTTAATAAAAGAAAAAATAATTTTAAACATGGTAGTTTGCTAAAACAAAATTCATACAAATAACACCAATCATAAAATATATGAAATTTTATATATAATTCCATTGGTAATGGCAATGAAATGTAGAAAATAAATAGGAATCGATTTAGTAAGAAATATGGAAGCCCTGTATTAAACCATGTTTTAAAACATACTCAAATACATGAAAATTATCTGGATTTAATAAATGATGTAGTCCTGGAGGGAAAGTACATTGTCTCAAAGATTTCTGTCCTTACAACTCTCTGCAATGATAGTAAGTTTCAAAATCTTTTTTGGTGGATTTCTGGGAACTTGATGAGTTGCTTATAAAATCCTTCTGGAAAAAATAAATGTGTAAATCGAGCTAAGAAAGCTTAGAAAATAGAGGAAGAATGTGCAAGAAAGAGGTTTCCTTCTCAAATGTCAAATATGTATATGACCTGTGTGTGTATATAAACGCACCACACTCACTCGCACACAGTAAAGCGGTAGCACTTGGAACTAATTCAAGAACAAGTAAATGAGGGGAAACAAAAGAGTTGAGGAAAGAGCACGTGTATAAATCATAACTTGTTAAAATCACAGATGAAACCTAGGGACTGGCTTTTGTATAATTGAATATAATTTTGGTATAAAATATAAAATTATCTCCCAACTTTCTACCTTTCGTAAAAATAAACTTCAGATGAGTAAGTTTTAAATAAAACAAGTTAGATTTAGTAGAAGAAAATAATTGATAACATTTTTAGTAATTGGGTTAGGAAAGGCATAAGATTGGCAACATTTCAAAAAGATAAATGAAACACGATCTTTTTACAACTGAAGAAATTATATTGCAAAAATCCTAAAGACCACTTGTTCAGTTTAAAAGCCTGATGACAGACTTGAAAAATCTTTGCAATATATTTGATAGAGGATTAATATGTTTATAAATAAAATAATTCATATAAGTTAGAAAATTTAAAAATTCAGTAAAAATTAGTATTCGAATTACAAAAACTACAAATAGTTATTGAGCATTTCTCACTAAAACCAAACAAGGCAAAATTCCTATTTATAGATTAATAAATATTAAAAGAAACACTAAAACCTTTAATGAGATGAACAGTAATAACTTATATAGACACATATATTTGTTGAAGTGTGTAGCGATAGGGGTGCTGGTGTAGTCTAACAGTTTAATGAACGCTTTAAAGGAACACATCCTTTCACCCTGACATTTTATTTCAAAGAATTTTTTTAAAGGACCAGAGAAGTGTTCAGTGATTTGAGGCACATGTATTTTCAGAGGATAGATAGGCTACATGGGGTTCCATTTGTAATCTGTGAAGAAATGGCTTATGTAAGAAAAACTTGTGTCCTTTTCACAGGTACCCCAAATTCTATAACAATAAGATTTTGAGCAGCATAGACGAAAGTCTCTCCCTGGCATCCGAGTATACCAGTGCATAAGAGTGGGACATCCCCACTGAAGCTGTCCGTGATGGGAACCTATTGATGAAGGCAATCTGTTATAGAACAGGTTGACTTTTGACTGACCCTGTAATTAGGTGCTAAAATGAGCTAGTGTTGTGAGACATTTATTTTTCACTTAGGTGACAGTTTCTTAAGTGAAGTTCTCTATTCGCACAGAGGTTAGAGAGAGGCTTGCTGAAATATGTGGGACTAATGTTCAGAGGCTGACCCAAGTCAACGAAAACATATTCAATAATAATAATTAGTACTGGCTATTTTTTTGTTATCTTTTAAAAAGATAGCATCTTCAACTATTATGTTTCAGTATTCAATAGTTACTAGGAGGAAAATATAATAAAATGAGTATGTTTTCATTCCGTGATTATGTCACTCAAGCTTATCTAGCACTTTCAGGCTCAGGAAAGTTTTCTAGAAAGATCTCATGTTTATGAATTCCTAGTAGAACAAATCCCTGCTGACATAACAAACAGAGGTTGAGGCATCCTCAGCGTGTAAGAGATTGGAGTGAGTAAAGAGTAATGGTACTTATTCATATGAGTAGGATGGTGACAAAAAGTAAAGGTTGGAAAAGAAAGAAAATTGTCATGGAAAGTCCGAGGAAGACCAGATAATAACTGGTAGGGGAGATTAGGAAGGGTTCATGGAGAGAGGTATGATGGAGGAAATGAGATTTCTTTAGAGGTACCATTTTTGTAGATAGGTGTCAGGGCATTCTCAGTGGGAGAAGAGACACAGCCAGAGAAATCAGAAAAGGCCACAAGGCCAAAATCAGCTGTTAATTGTAGAAGAATCAGACGACAGTGCCAAGCACACACTGCAATTGAGGGGGAGGGGAGGCGGGGAAGAAAATCAGGTGAGATGAATTAGGCTTCAGGCTACACACAGGGACTGTGTCCATTCTGCTCACTCCTGAGTCTTCCACGTACAGCACATCACCCAGCACATGGTAGATACTTGGTACATTTGATGGATAGATGGATGAGTAGATGGTTAATAACTTGTGAAGGAGGGGACATGGTGTGAGAGGCATTGGAGAAAAAGGACTAAAGCGAAGAGAGGAAAAGATAATATCTACATATAAGCCTGGTGAACTAGGAGAATGTTGCTGCCTATACAAGAAACAGGGAGGTCCAGTGTGGTGATTCACACCTGTAAATCCAGCACTTTGTGAGGCCGAAGCAGGAGGATTGCTTGAGCCTAGGAGTGTGAGGCTGTGGTGAACTATAATTGAACCACTGCTCTCCAGCGAGGGTGATGGTATGAGACCCTGTCCCTAAAAGTAAATGAATAAATACATAAATTTTGCCAAGGATGGTGGCTTATGCTTGTAATCCCAGATCTTTAGGAGGCTGAGGCAGCAGGATGACTTGAGGCCAGGAGTCCAAGGCCAGCTTGGACATGAGATCATAGCAAGATCTCATGTCTACAAAAAACTAAAAGAAAAATAGCCAAGGTGAGGTGGCTTGCATCTGTAGTCCCATCTATTTGGGAGGCTGAGTCAGGAGGATTGCTTGATCTCGGGAATTAGAGGTTGCAATGAGCTATGATGATGTCACTACACTCTAGACCAGGCAAAAGAGTAAGACCCTAATTAGGGCAGCGCCTGTGGCTCAACGAGTAGGGTGCCAGCCCCATATACTGGGGTTGGTGGGTTCAAGCTCGGCCCTGGCCAAAATTTCAAAAAAAATAAATTTAAAAAAAGACCCTATTAAAAAAAAAAATTAAAAAAAGAAAAAAAGAAATATGGATATCAGGAGATGGAGTGGATTTTCTTAGTGAGAAGCTTGATGTTACAGTAATCATGGCTTAGAGCACAAATAATGTCTTTTTGATATTTTAAAGCTATTTCAGGGTGTCTTCCTATGATTTGATGAAAGGCCACTGTGAACCAAGAAAATAATGTGATTAGGAGAAAGCATAAAACCTGATCACAAATCTGGAAGAATGTTTTATTTGTTAAAGTCTCAGTGACTAAATATCACTTTTCCTGACTTTCAGGACCATGTTTAAACAAGCTTTTGGCATGTTGCCGTGGAGTAGAACTCTGCTGTTGTCCTTGCTGGGGTCATTTTCTTTTTTTATTTCAGGGTAGCTATTTCAT
Source organism: Arctocebus calabarensis (assembly GCA_963573935.1). NCBI lineage: Eukaryota > Metazoa > Chordata > Mammalia > Primates > Lorisidae > Arctocebus > Arctocebus calabarensis. Next base: position 10,802 of record CAUYON010097030.1, read on the forward strand.
AATCGGAAGGAAATAAAAGCCCTGTTCCACTGGAAATTAGACCTGAGCATCATTTACTTTGCTCAGGCACTGGGGACATTCGGCTGTGACGGAGCTGCCATTAGATAGTGCCCACTGCTTGTGGTGTTAAGCTTTTCTCATCTCACTCTTGAAAAAAGGCTTTGTTTAACAGTATCCGCTGAGAAGTTGGGCACACATTCCTTGGGAGTTATTCTTAGCTCTTGTGCTGTGCACGTGGTGAGAGGTACAGTTACAGCCTGTGTTTGTTCACATCCTTTCTTATAGTTAAAAGGAAACAAACTACTTTCATTAGTCAGTGCTATTTTGGGCATTTGTTTTGCTGGTTATGTAAGAGATATCCAAGTTTTTCACTCCATGAATTTTCTTGCATTTGCACACTACTGTTTGCAAACTAATTGACTTGACCTGTAGCCTGTTCCTCCATGTTCCCCCATCAAAAGAATCAGACATGAATCCTGCCCTCAAGTAGCTCACACAAGATGTAATTCCTGTATTAAAGGAGCTTCACTCCTTGGGGAAGATTAAACGTCCATGCACGAACAGTTCGGTGACTACCTAAGGCTAAAAATGTGATACAGAGTCTCTGCTAAGAGTTGAGAGAGAGAGAGAATAACGGACAGGGGAAGTAAATTGCATTTTTTTGTTATTTTAGCTGTTTTTCTGAGTCTTAGATTTCCTGTTTAGTTTGCAAACTCAATTCTAGAGAAAAAATTTTGTCTCTCGTGATTTTTCTTATCCTGTCTTTCTCCTTCTCTGTGTCTGCCGCTCAGGTCACTCCACTGATCTCTCTGTTGCTTTGTTTTATTATTGCTTCTGTATAGTTTTCAAGGTCTTCATTCCAGAATGATTCCTAGACTGTACTAACAGCAGGTGTTTGTCTAATCAGTGAACTGTCTTGTGAGCTGCTGCGGTTACGAGTTACACTAGGACTTTCCTAGGTTGCCCACCTCGTGACCTTTAGCCTCAGGAGCTGAATGCCCAAGCCCAGTTGCCTCCTTGCAGATCTGTTGCTGAGCACGCCTGTGACTTTAGCTTCAACAGCCCCTTGTGTTTCTTCTTCTGTTCTATTTTGGTTTGCTGAGATGTTTATTTTATATTTAAGCTTGGCTAAACCCTTTTTAGTTTCTCTAAAAAAATATTTTCCCTATTGTTGATATAAGTTTGAAAGACACGGTTTGCTTCCACGTCCAAACTTTGCCATCTTGACTAGAAATCAATTATTTTCAAAACCTCCGCTGTCCCCATCACAGATTTGGTGTAATCCAGCATCTTTAGCAGTATTTACTATCTACTCTGCAGTTGAATCAGATCCCTTGATGACCACACAGAGCCCAGCAGATGGGGCCCAACCTTTGTGTTACACAGGTGATGGGTGTTCGGGTACTAATTTTATAATTAGTTCATTTGTGAACATTTTCACGTAACAGCGACTTTTTCTTCCTTATATAGTTCAGGAACTATGGTGTCTCATAAAATGAATGCTTAGCTAATGAGGGCCCTTGTATGTTTTAGGAATAATAAATAGGAAACATTGCTCCATTCTCTAAAGAATTTAAGTGGGCAATGTCATCTGTAGAATAGTTGGGAAAATCATAGACTTGGGAACCCGGGCTTGACTGTGGGTAACTTTGGACAAGTTATTTCACCTCTCTGCCTCTCACTTTTTCTTAGTTTAAGGAAAGGGAGTCAGATTTACTGTCTACATGTTTTCTCACTTACTATTCAAATGCTTGTATTATTACCGCATACAGTCACAAAAGTGAGAAGCTGAGGGTGGTTTTAGCATCAGTATTACCCAGTGTATTTTATGGTTGTGGTGGGTTGGGCAGGTCAAATCCTTTTATACCAAAGTCAGCGGGGGATCTAGTATGTTTTGAGAGAGAAATTATTAGCACGTGTTCTGAGAAAATACGTTTACGGAGTAAAACCAGCCTCGGTTACTATTTTCTCTCTTGAATCAGGTAGAAAAGAAAGAAGAAAGCGTAAACTCAGTGGAGTTAGAGGAAAGAAAAAAAAATCAGAAGGCTTTTTTATTTTTAAATGAAAGCAATAGACTGGTACCTTTATACCTATTACCTTTGTTTCTCTAAATTTTTGGAACTTTTTGGTTTTCTGTTTTGATGTCTGTTGAGTTGTTTTGAGTTTCAATTTTGCGGTGTTGGCTGTCGTTTTCCTTGTCAGTTGCTCTGGGTTCTTGAGGATAGTGAAAGGGCAGTGTCTGCCTGCTGGCCATCTGGGATCCTAGGCGCAGACTTTCTGACTCAGTAGCTTTTCCCTGTCTGTGGACTCAGACAAAGAATTCCGCCCTGTGTGCCTCTTCCTACTCCCCACCTGCTGTTCGGGGCATTCACATGGAGATGGATCAGCTTTATTTCACCCCCCAGATTTGCCAAAGTTCAGAGGTTGCAATGGGTTGGTCTTTAATGCTCTTGCTGTCCTGATTATAAACAATACCTCCTCTCTCTCTTTCTCTTTTTATTTTTTTAAATTTCACATTAATATATTAGGTTACATCGTTTGCATTTGCAAGGTAAACTTTTGAGTTGTAGTTGAGCCCTTCCTCACCCTGGAACTTCAGAAGGTTGAACTAAAAGTGGTTAGGTGTTACACTGGGGAAAATATCAGCATCTTCTCTACGTATGCGAAGCCTGGAAAGTGCGCATTGCGGAATGATCTGTCAGGAAGTCAGACAGTATTCTGTGAACACCATGAGAACCAATGACTCAAAATTTACATTTAGTCCTCACACTTGTGCGGTGGCATAGACTGAATGAACCTCTGTTGCATATAATTACTTGTTGTAGACTTTTTTATTGCAGCCAGACTGATGAATGTTTCTAAAACACTTAGGTTAGAATGATGATTTAGATGTACTTTCTCATTTTACAATTAATATAATTATAGTTATTGTTTGCACAACATCAGTCACGATGTGGCATACTGCTTTCAATAGAATTTTTGTTTGAGAAATGTATGTAAGTAGCTTATAAATAAGGTTAAGATTTACTATAGCCTTTGCCAAACATTACCAAATACTGTGTCTCCCAATCAATACCATGTAAAAACTTAGGAATTACTATTGTAGGCATTTATTATCCTTTTTCTATATTACTTACGTCCAAAATAATGGTAATTACGTTCTCAAGCCTCTTTCCTTATAAGATTTTAAAAATATGTTTCCTAAAGTTTCATTGGTGACAGGCTAGAACAATACTTAATCATTTTAGTACATGAAAATATAGAAATTAGGTCAGGCACAGTGGCTCACACCTGTAATCCCAGCACTCTGGAAGGCTAAGGCGGGTGGTGTGCTTGAGCTCAGCGGTTCAAGACCAGCATGAGCAAGAAAACTAGCTGGGTATTGTGGCAGGCACCTGTAGTTCCAGCTACTAAGGGAGCCTGAGGCAAGACGGTCGCTCAAACTAAGAGGTTGAGGTTGCTATGAGCTATGATGCTACCCAGGGCAAGAGAGTACGACTCTGTCTCCAAAATAATAATAATAAAAATAAATAAATAAATCATAGAAATTGTTCAGACCTATAATCTAATAGACTTGTTTTCAAATGGAAACCAGCTTGGTTATATGTCAAATAAATTTGGAGTGACATTTATAAATAATATAAATTTTAAATAATATAAAACGTCCAGTTGCTCCTAAGATTTTGAAATAATATAAAACGTCCAGTTGCTCCTAAGATAAGGTGACTCTATTTAGCAACAGGGATTTAGTATTTCTGTCTCTAGTAGTGCAGTGGTCTGTCAAAATAAGAGAGCAGAGGAGGTGTCACATTGCTCGAATCATCGCTATGGCTTTGATTGGCCCCGTGACTGGGAGGTCTGGGTGCTGTGGCCAGAGATGATTACAGCTCTGGGGAAGTGGAAGTGCATAGGAGGGCGGAACCTTGCCTTCACCCTTCTGGATTACCCAGGAAGAAAGAAACTGCAGCTATAGTTGTGAATAGCTGACTTCTTTGTTTAAATACCCTTCAAAGGCTGTAACTACTGTTAGATGAACCTGAAGCTCAATATTATTTATAAGGACTTGTATAATCTGGTTCTCTCTCTTTGTCTAGTCCATTCTCTACATTTTCATATCCTGTCTTCTAGCCATACTGAAATTTTAATTTTTATTTAATTTTTAAGTGAAATGATAACTGTATACACGTATGGGGTACCATGTGATGATTTGATATACAATGTGGAATGCTTAAATCAAACTGATTAGCATAGCCATCACCTCACTTACGTATTTATTGTCATAAAACATTTAAATTTACTCATAGTTATTTTGAAATAGACCCTTGCAGTGTGCGCATTAGGTGAGATCCCACCAAACGCCCTCCCTCCGCTCCCCTCCCCCTTGCAGGCCATATTTGTGGTTTATCCTTGCTGCGCACGAGTGCGTATGAGTGCGTATGCTCCGCGTGTACCTTCTCATCCTTTTTCCAGCCATCACCCTAGGGTCTCTCATGCTCTTCCCTGTGTCTGAAATACTTTGCCTCCTGCTTTTTGTTTTGTGCATTTTCTCCTTGGTCGGATTTGTTGTCACTTCTGTTTGGACTTCTTGTATCCTGCAGGCTGCATGTAGGCTGCCTTCCTGGTTTTCTGTATTCCCCCCGACACTTGCCTCACCACGCTACGAGGCACTTGTCTCTCTCCCCTCTTGAGTGTACATGATGAGCTGCATCCACGCAGCTTCTGGGCCTTGTTCCTTATTGTGTGGAAGCAAACCATACCATGTTCTACTCAGCAGGTGCTCTGAGAAGGAATGAATGCTGAATGAATGAAAACTGGCATGGACTCAAAGGCTAGAGCTAGGAATGGTGAGCTCTAAGAATGTGAAGTAGGTAGTATCATCTGCGTTTGACACCATAGTATTGAATATTTTTAAGACTCTTAATACATGTCACCACAGTGTTTTTGAAGAGGGTTGTGGCCATCAAGATCCCATCAGAGTCCTGGTTGGAATGAGCACTCAACAGCATAGTATACTCTACTTTTTGTCTGTTTGTAAGTTTGTTAAAATGTTCATTAATTTCAGAGATCAAAACCAGTATGCTATATACCATTTTATGCTTGTTTCCTTTTGTTGAGACAAGTAGTTTAAAAATCTACCCCTCTCGAATATTTTTATCTCCTTGGCTCATTTTATCTCTTGAGATACGGATATTTTGTTAATTAATTTGGGTGAGTTTTTATATGTCTAAAATATTGGCTTCTGATATTGATCTTGTAAATTATATTCTTATGCTTTTGAGTTTAATGTGATTAATGTACTTTTATTTTGGAGATACACAGGTTGAAAACATTTAGCTAGCTATATTTATTACTGACATTTTCTTTGAAATTTGGATTATAGTTTCAAAAGAGCTTTATGTTTAGCATGGTGAAATGTAGGTTTTTGTGGAAATTTTAAGAATAGATACAATCCAAAGGAGATATTAAGAATTCTGTATTTTAGCTGCATAATGGCTCACACCTATAATCCTATTACTTTGGGAGGCCAAAGCAGATGGATTTCTTGAGCTCAGGAGTTCAAGACCTGGCTGAGCATGAGTGAAACCCTATCTCTGCCAAAAATAAAAAAACTCGCCAGGTGTTGTGGTGAACACCTGTAGTCCCAGTTATGTGGGAGGCTGAGCACAAGAGTTTGTGGTTGCTGTGAGCTGTGACACCATGGCACTCTATCCAGGGTGACAGAATGAGACTATGTCTCAAAAAAAAAAAAGAATTCTGTAGCTTTATAGAAAATGGATTCTACTTTTGAAAAATTTAGGTATTTCCCATCAACAACAAGTGTAAATTTCTTGCCATGGCATTATGTATTTTACATAGACCTCTTTTTAATAACAACCTAGTGTTTCACTGTGTGCACATACAATAATGTATTCAGGCAGATCAGTATTATGAGATATTTACGTTATTTTTAACTTATTGATACAGCAAATTCTTTGGTAAATATTCTTTATCATATGAGTTTGTGAATCTTTCTAATTATACTTTTGGGATAAGTTATTTCTAAAAGAATTTCTCAGGCTGGGCGCAGTGGCTCAAGCCTGTAATCCTAGTACTCTGGGAGTTCTGAGGTGGTGAATTGACTGAGCTCATAGTTTTGAGACCAGCCTGAGCAAGGACGAGACCCCCTCTCTAAAAAATAGCCAGGCATTATTTTAGGAGCATGTAGGCCCAGCTACTTGGGAGGCTGAGACAAGAAAATTGCTTAAGCCCAAGAGTTTGAGGTTGCTGTGAGCTGTGATGCCATGGCACTTTACCCAGGGCGATAAAGTGAGACTCTGTCTCCAAAAAAAGAAAAAATAAATAAATAAAGAATTTCTGGACTAAAGGACATATATTTTAAAGTTAGTAATTCAGGCCCGTGTGATGGCTCACGCCTATAATCCTAACATTCTGGGAGGTCAGGGCAGCTGGATTGCTTGAGCTCAGGAGTTTGAGACCAACCCGAGCAAGAGTGAGACCCCATTTCTAAAAATAAGCAGGTGTTGTGGTGGGCGCCTGTAGTCCTGGTTACTTGGTAGGCTGAGGATCACTTCAGCCCAAGAGTTTGAGGCTGCTGTGAGCTGTGATGCAACAGCAGTCTACCCAGGCCCACAAAGTGAGACTCTGTGTTAAAAAAATAAAATAAAATAAGTAACACACCTTGCCACATTGTCTTCTGTAAAATAAGTAATGACTTACACTCATCTTGCAGTGTAAGAGAGTGCCCACTTTCTTGCTCTGTTATCAAGAGCGAATATTTTCATTTTTAATGTTTTTGCAAACTCAGTTTCTATTTGTGCACCGAGAGTCTGAACGTCAATTCTTTAAATATAATGAACACACCGTTCTAAATATAACCTTTAAAAATGATACATGCCAGAGTTAACAAGATATTTAAGGGAATTGTTAGAGACAAAAGGATCTAAGAAAAACCCCAGAGAGTAAAGATGAGTGGTGTGATAGACAAACATCTGACTCCTCCACTGCCTCAGAGGAAGCGAGAAGACAGCAGAATAATACCTTCAGCAGCGCTGTGAGAAAATAAGTCAAGCTAAAATTGTACACTCAGCAAAACTATCTTTCAAGAGAAACATTATTTCATAGACAGGATAAAGAGAGTCAAAAGTTGATTTTGGGAACAGAATATCAAAGCTGACAAACTGCTGGCAAGCAAAAAAAAAAAAAGAAGCAAAAAATAAATAAATAAACAAGGGTCTATAGTGATAGGTGCTACAGAGAGTTAAACAATAAACAAATAACATAAACATCTTTTTAAGCAATTATAAAACTATTATCAAATTAAACATGGTCTAAATAAGCAGGAGATATAATGTGGAACTTGACAAACTTGTTCTCAAATTTACATGAAAGAATGAAAGAGCAGAGTTGAGGAATCTACCTAAGAAGATGTTGTCTTTTTCTAATGCTGTTATACACTGTAGTATTGGGTAGTGTTAGATAAATTGATTAATGCCCCAGGTAATAAGAGATCAGTGAGACAAGGGCAAGCTCACATATGGTGGTGGAGAAGATGGGTATCAAAGTAAATAAACATGAAAGTTGTCCTCTGTTGCAAACGAAATTAAAAATGGAAAAATAAAAATTATTAAAGATTTGATGGAAACTTTACATCCTTTGTATTAACCTGGACTGAGATGGAATGCATTCTTCTTAGTAAAGCATCAGAAGAATAGAGAAGCAAGAATCCAATGTACACACTTCTAATATGAAGTCAGTAGATTACTTAGTACATGGCGGGGTAGGTATATGATGGAGTGGGGGAGGGGGCCGAGGGTAGGGTTTGGGGCATCATGGTGTATGGCACACCTTTTGGGGGTGGGACATAATTATAAGAGGGAATTTACTTAACAAATGCAATCAGGGTAACCTAATTCTTTGTACCCTCAATGAATCCCAAACAATACAAAAAAGAACAAAAAAACTTATTAAAGATTTTTAAAATTGTGTAAAACTTTAAGTTAGAAAAAATTAGTTTCTTCTTAATAGGGAAAGTTTTCCTTTTTTTTTTTTTTTTAAGGAGAACACAAAACATGTAAATCACTAGAGTAAATGCTTCCTAAATTTGAATGTAGTAAAATGGGAATTTAATGTTCATCAGAAAACACTACTAAAAATAGTGACAAGACAGCCACAAAAAAGGAGAAAGTATTTGGAACAAATAAACAGTGAAAATTACTTCCTAAATAAATATATAACTCAAAAAATCAGTAAGAAACATACAAATAGAAAGTTTATGAAAGTCACAAATTGATATTTTAAAGAACAAACATGAAAGGCCAATGAAATATTGTAATGATACTCAATAGTAATAATTAAATGAAAATTACAATGGGTAACAATTTAGTATCGACAAAAATGAGAAGGTCTATGTAAACCAGAGTGTGGAGCAATGGAACTTTTCACACAGTGCTTCTCAGATTACAAATTGGTATAACTGCTTAGAAAACAATTCATGATAATCTTGTAGAATTGAAGGTGTATGTACCCTATAAATTATCAGTGTTACTGAGGATACTTTTGCAAATGTGCGTCAGAAGTCTGACCAGAAGAATATCCACTGTAGCTTTATTTTTGTAACAAAAAAATCTTATAAATAATTTAATTGTACACATAAAAGCAATGAATAAATAAGCTATAGTTATATTGTGTGATACTTCACAGGAGTGAAAATGAAAGAGCTATGGTTATAGTTATTAACATATGCATCTCACAAATGTAGTATTCAACCTAAATAATGCAAATCAAGAAAAATTATAAATAATAAAATGGCACTCATGTGAAAATAAAAAAACATGCAAAATTAAGTATGTCAATTAGGAATACATACTTGAGGTTAAGACATGAAATGAAAGAAAAGAAATCATAAACATGAAATTCAAAATATTGGCTGCCTCTGACAGCAGGCAAGGGTACAAAGTCACTACAGGTTCTAATTTTTATTGAATTAAATTTTTTTTTTTGGCTGGGGCAGGTTTGAACCCACCACCTCCCATATAAGGGGCCGGCGCCCTAGTCCTTGAGACACAGGCACTGCCCCCAGGTTCTAATTTTTAATTGGAATGAGAAGCACTTTGTTAAAATTTCTTATATATATAGTTCATTTCCATTCTTTATTTACTGTGAAGCATAACACATATAGAAAGAAATAGAACATGAGACAAACATGTGCAGCTCCATGAATTATCAAAAAGCACACAGCTGTATAATCACCACATAGATCAAAATAAAACATGTAAGCATCCAGGCAACTACACCTTTTTATCCTCAAAAGATACCCACCACCTCTGTAGATTTATCATCTATACATGCTCCCTAAATCCTATTGTTTTATTTTCTTTTGCTCTTTGGAACGAATAGCAATGACATTATGCAGAATTAATTCTTTCGTATCTGGCTTCTTTGATCAACTGATGAGATTCCTACTGTTATCTACATTGTTGAATGTAATAGCTATGATTCTTTCATTTTCATTGTCATATATTTTCCCCACTTCACAAATTGCTATTCAACTGTTGATGGATTTAGATTTTTTCTAGTTTGGGATAATTATAAGTAATTATACCGTATAGTTTTGTCCATGTTTCTTTGTATATTATTTTTCTTATATGTGAATAGTCCTAAAAAGACTAAACTTTATAGTGCATATATTATTGTGTATATATTAATCACTACATAATAAAAGAGTGCAAGATATTCTCTGCTAAATTAATAGGCGGTGAATGGCATTATCTTAATGTTACTTCTTTGATTATGGTTTGTGGTTTTTAATATTTTAACTTTAATATCATTCTTTGCGAGCTGTTATTGATGTTCTTTGCCCAGTTTTCATTTGTATGGTGGAAAAAATCATCTTTTTATTATTTATTAATAATTATATTAACTCTTGCACTATCTTCCTGGTGGAAAAATGTATTTTTTACAGTTAGTTCCCCATTTTGCTCCTTGCCACCTATAATGTCTAACAGTTTGCTTTTTAAGCTTTCTTTTATTGTGATTGTAAATTATATGAGGACTGTAAAAAATTTTAGATAACCAAGTCAACAAACAAAAACTGTGAAGTATAAGTAAAGATTACAGGTATTTTAATTTTCCTCTTCCCAGCTAAATATTTGGTGCATATATTTTGTAGCTTTCTTATTATATATTCATACACCACATAGTATTTTTGTTTTGTGTGTGTGGTTTGTAGCTTTTTCCTTTTTTCTTTAGAGACAGAGTTTCACGCTGTCATCCAGTGCCATGATCACAGCTCATTATAACCTCTGTTTCTTGGGCTCAAATGATCCTCCTGGTGCAGGCCACTACACTCATCTAATTTATTACATTTTATAGAGACTATGTCTTCCAAAGTTGCCCCAGCTGGTCTCGAAGTCCTGGGCACAAACAACTCTCCTGTCTTGGCCTCCCAAGACGCTATAATAACAAGCATGAACCACCATACCTGGCTTACACACCCAAATAGTTTTATAAAAGGGGAATTGTTTCTTCTGCCTAATACAGTGGTTCTCAACCTTCCTAATGCTACGGCCCTTTAATACAGTTCCTGTAGGTCACAACCCACAGGTTGAGAACCACTGGTCTAATAGGACACCATTTTCTTTGCACCAGTCAATCTTATTTATGCCATCATTTTGAAATATTTAAATGGTATTCTAGTGTATAAATTTGCTAATTGTTAATTAAACAAATCATTGTTGAATTTCTTAATAGAAGTACCATTTAGTATCACCATTTTGTAGTTACTTGCAATAAACAATGTACAAAATTCTTGCAGATGTGGAGCCTGAATGTTAGTGGATAAAACAGACAACAAACAAATTTTTTATATACTATATGGCAATCATAAGTATGAGGAAGATTAAAGGAAGCAAAGTGGAGGAGACTACTGAGTTGGTGTGAGGGCATAGGGTACTCAAGGATGACCTCAAAATGAACACGAACGTGATTGAAGTATGGAACCCCACTGTGGCTGTCCTTGGGGCAAAAATCAAACCCAAGTCTACAAAATGAGTTTGTATTTTTTGTGTGTGTGTGTGTGTGTGTGTTGTTTTTCAAAGCAATCCAACATTGGTTCACATACAGATTATTTACAGTTATTTAAAATTTTTAGCAAATTTGAAATAACCATCCTTGCTAAAATATTTCCTACATTTGTGTGTGTGAGTACTTTCCATATATCTTCGCAACTACAATGATAGGAAGATGAGAAAGTAATGTCAATGGATGTTTAATCAGATGCCATCTTACTCCAGAGGCCTAATTCATATTCAGAAGAAAAACAAAACTTTGAGGATAAAAAATATTTCCAAAGAATTTTAGAATATAGAATATTTAATTTAGAAAGGAATTTTTACAGCTAACACCAAAACAATGGAAATGACTTGCCTTTAGCTATACCACCATTCATTACTTTTTTTTTTTATGTCACTTTAATATCATGGAATCTTTGATAAAGTAATTTAAAGAGCAAGAACTTTGACACATAAATATGTTTTTCTGCCCCCTTAGGTTGTGGATAACGAGTCTTTCCCAAGGCCTTTTAATGTCTTGCCTGTGAAGACAAAATGGAGCAGTTTTGGCTTCCATATTCTTCTGTTTGATCTGGACATCCTTGTTGAACTTCTGCTGCCGCCCCCCCTCAGGGATGGTGACCCTTCCGGTTCTTTCTATGGTAGTGAGATCCTGAGAAGAGCCAAGAGCACTGTAGAGAAGACAATGACACTGAAAAAAAATAAAAGTGCCTCTGGTCCTCTCTCAGGAGAGGCACAAGCCAAGCCTATGAGTGAAAGCCTGGCCCACGGAGATAATACCAACAAATTCACAGAAGAAAATGATGGCATTAGAAGACAGAAGAAAATGAAGAGCTCCAAAAAGATGCAGCTTAAACCACCCAGAAAAGTTGATGCCAACCTCACAATAGACACAGCTAAATTGTTTTTATCTTGTCTCTTGCCATGGGGAGTAGATCAAGAATTAGACCATCTTTGCATTAAACATCTCAATATTTTAAAGCTTCAGGGTCCCGTTTCCCTAGGGCTTGCTTCAAATGAGGACCACTTCTCATTGATGTTGCCGGGTTGGGATTTATGCAATACTGAATTGAAAAGAGATGATTCAAGAGTAAATTTATTTTCTGGAAAAGTTTTGGACTTGTCAAATAAATACATAGCCACTCTTCCAAATCAGCTTGTAATTCCAAGAGGACTGGAAAATAATTGTGATTGTTTGCAAGAGTCAAATATCATAGTTTATTTATTGAGCAGACTATTTTTAGTTAATAAATTAGTTAACATGCCTTTAGATTTGGCCCATGGAATTGACAGGTAAGACATGGCTACTGATTTTGACTATCTAATTTGGGACATTAAAAAAATTATCATTATTTGTTATATTCAGTTCTTCTGTTTTCCTTTCTTCCTTCTAATGGGGGAATAAATACACAATGACTTCTTTGTTCAAAACATATTCAAAAAATCTTTTTTTTTAATTCTTTAGGATTGGAGGATAATTTGGTGATACATTTATAGGTTTTAAAATTCATTCATTCAACAAATATACATTTTATCATTCATTCAACAAATATCTATTTTATCATAAAAATGTATTAAGGAAGACGTAGTGCTGGATGCTGAATGAATCAATAGATACATACGTTCATACAGTGAAATATACACCTTGAAATCTACAATACATGGTATAACTTAAGTACGAAAAAAGAACATTTAAGTAAATGCTTGTGATGATATGTTTTAAATATCATAAGGAAAAGAAAATTTGGAAAAATGTCATACCTCAAATTATACAATTTAGTTCGTATTTTGGCATATTAAAATAGAAGAGGGTATCAAGTAAGTCATTTATAGAAATGACAATTTAGCAATAATAATAGCTATTGTTTTTTGAGTGTTTAATATCTGCTAGTCACTGTATAATCTCTTTGCGTTCATGATTTCATTTAATAAGCACAACAAAGATGGGACATAGATATTAGTATTTTGCTGATTGTGTAAATGAGGATATTGAAGCTTATAGGAGAAAGTATCAAACTAAAGGTTAATTTTGCTCTTCAGAGCATCAGTCCAATTCTATAGCCTGATTAATTACTAATCTCAACTGTATGTTTACCTTCTCCCACTGTTAATATTCATTACATCTTTTCATAGTCTGATAGTTTAGGATTGAATTTAATTTACCCAATGTTTCCTTATATCTTTAGTATTGGCCTACTGAAGAAACATGAAATACATTTGTGATTTAGATAGGAACTCATTCAAACAATAAAGATAATGCCCATGAAACAAGTGGAAAACATTGACAAGTAAAGGGATGAGGAAAAACATCTGTAGTATAAATACATAGTATAGCTGGTGAGGATCAAGAAAATAATCAATGTTAGATGGACTCATCAGAAAGGCTTTCTAGAAGAGACATTGTTTAAACTGCCCATTACATGGTAGTTGACAGATAGGCCCTGATGTTTCTGTCCTTTGATAAGAGCGTAGTTCAACAAAAATCTACAGTGGGCCAGGCACTGTATAAATAGATTCCCTGCCCTCAGTGAACCTGTAGTCTGGTGGAAGTCCAAAAAGATTATACGGGGTTCAATGTTATGCTTCTTTCCATTATAATGCTACTGTGTTCAGTGCGTTTTAATTTTTTCTTTTGTGGCCCTAATAATGAGAAAACAGAAAATGGTAAATTTCAATGATTTATATATGTATTTATTCTCTATTTTCTTTTCATTTGTTCATTTTAAATGCCTAAGTCTTTTTTTAAAAAAATGGCAAATAACTTTTACTTTTCTCTTTTTTCTATTGCTAAGAAAATTATACAGCATTGAAGTTTGATTAAGAAAAAAAAATGTAGTCTGCCTGGAGTCTGAAGAACTAGGATTGAATTCTGGTTTGTTGTCAAACTGGTGATGTGACTTTAGACTGGTCACTTAGCCTTTCTGGGCTTTATTTTCCTCTTTTACTAAATGAGTTGGATGGAGAAGTGATCTTCAAATTCTTAAAAATTTAGGCTGCCAATACCTTTTATTCATTTGCCTCATCATGATCCCACAGAGCTGGCAGAGGACTTAATTATTGTTTGTCAGAGGTTTTCCTTCTGAGTTTGTTCCTGACACAATACAGGATGGAGAAGGCATGTCTGGTGCCCTATAGGGGAGCTTATGGGCTTTCAGCATGCCTCCATTAAATGTTTAAATGTTTAAATTGTTACCATACTTTTTTTTTTTTTTTGCAGTTTTTGGCCAGGGCTGGGTTTGAACCCGCCACCTCCAGCATATGGGGCCGGTGCCCTACTCCTTTGAGCCACAGGCACCGCCCAATTGTTGCCATACATTTTTATTAAATCACAACTGTGTACAATGATGCATTTATGGGGTTCAGTGTACTGATTTGATACACAATGTTAAATGCTTACATTGAAATAAGTAACACATCCATCACAATTATACTCTTTTGAAAATAATTTTGAAATATACCGTTTCATCATGCACATTAGATGAAGTCCCCCAAAATACCCTCCCATCTCCCACTTCCCTCCTCCCCTCCCCTCTCTCTCCTCTTCTCTTCTATGTTCTGGACTATAGTTATGTTTACCGCACTTTAGTTGGTGGTTTAAAGAATTCTCCATTTAGGTGGGGCATGGTGCCTAATACTTTAATCCCAGAACTTTGGGAGGCTCAGGCAGGTGGGTTGCTTGAGCTCAGGAGTTTGAGACCAGTCTGAGCAAGAGCAAGACCCCATCTTTACTAAAAATAAAAGAACTAGCCAGGCTTTGTGGCAAGAGGATGGCTTGAGCTCAGAGTTTGAGATTGCTAAGAGCTAGGGCACCATAGTACTCCCAGGGTGACAGAGTGAGACTTAAAGAATGCTTCATTTAAACAAATTATAGAATGGAAGTGTCAGTATTAAAGCTTTCTCTAAATCACTCCAGGTTTGAGCTTCAGTAGAAGTCTGGCTATCAGTTTTTGAGAAATCAAAATAATGTATATTGGATTTGTCATACCAAATCCTTCTAACAAATTTGACCATTTCATAAACATTTTATTGTGGTTGTTAGGGCTGAGTAATCACTGTATGCTTAGCAACTGTGTGCATGACTTAACTGAATTTTAAGGAAATAACTGTCTGAAAATTAGAACACCCCTGACAGGATCTGAAGATTCCTATGATCAAAACATTGGCCTAGGCTAAAGTCTGCCTTCCTGAGGACCTGATGGGCAATACTTGTGGCTGATGTCAACATATTAAGCTTTAAAAATTTGTTGCATTAGCCAGAAGTCACATGACCTAAAGAGGCAAGGCTCTGCTTGTAAAAATTGGTCACAGATAATTACGGTAAACTAAGATTTGTCATTCAATTGTGGCTAAGATTTTAGGTGGTAGCAAACTGGGGGAAAAAGATTCACAAAAGAGATTAAGCTGGAAGATGCTCTGAATTCAATTTTTCCAAGTTTCCTACAGTGATCATGTCCCCCGTCTTCAATTTATTTTCTCAAAGTATTTTTCATACTTTAATAATATTTTTTAAATCTCTTTTCCCCCCAACAGTTCCTTCAAAATGGAATCTTTACATTATAAGGTGAAAAATCCTGGGAATGATATTTTGAATATCTCAAGCTTCTATGGTTACTTAAGAAATGGTAAGGGAGTTACAGATATAGATACGATCTGATTCGTTTTTTTTTTTCCTATGATATAAAATAATTAGTGAGTTCTTCTGTAACTGAATGGTGATGTTAAAATAAATAATATTGTAGAAAACATAAATTTTGTCAAATGATCTTTGAAATGCCTGAATATCTGAAACTTTTCAGCAAGGAAATATGTAGACATTAAATTAAGGTAATTTGTGATTTTTAGGAAAGTTTATTGTATCAATATCTTTATTACCAATAAGTGATTATTATTAGATAATTTCATTGCTGTTTCAGAAGACTGTATTCTTCTGAGTAACAATCTTGATTTCTTCTGAGTAGCAATCTTTAAGTGCTTAGATATTCTTTTGATGTCAAATAGCTAATTCCATCTCCCAAACCTGCTTTTCTAAATCTTGAGCATGTCAATAAATGACAGTTATAACCTGCCAATTGCTTAGGTTAAGAATTTTGGCATCATTTTTTACGTCCCATTTCTCTCAAATTCCACATTCAATCATGTCATTCTACCGTCAGTAACAATCCCAAGACTTGACTGTTTTTAACACCTGTGTGACCAACAGCCCCACTCCCTGTGTGTCATCCTTAATCCTGTCTAGCCCGAAAGTCCATGGTAGGATCCCAACCAACTCTCTGCTCCTGTTCTTGGCTCCTACCTTCTATTCCCAACCAAGCAGCCAGAGAGATCTATTTGGGGCTATCAGAACCTTGCTTTTCTACTTACAACCTTCCACTGGCTTCTATTTCACTTGGAATAAAAGCCCCAGTGCTTATGTTAGCTCACAAGGCCCTCTGTGACCCGATTTCTCTATCCATGTCACCGCACTCTTCCCCCATATGACATCATCTCTTAGAACTTGCCCTCTGCTTAACTCATTCTGACTACATTGGCCTTTCTGCACATACCCAAGCAGCCATACCTAGGGAGGCTTAGGACCTTTGTATTGGCTGACCCTTACCTTTCCCCGGGTACATGTGCCCCAATCTGCTCTCCCTCTACCCGCCCAATCTTTTAAATCTTGCTCAAATCATACTTTATCACTGAAGGTGCCCTCTGTCCTCCCCAGCACATTCTACCCCCGTCCCTGTTACACTGCTCTCCACAATCCTCTTCGCTACCTGACATATCACTTTTTCCATTGGTCATCTGCCTCCTGCTCCTAAGTTGCAAGCTCCATGGGGGATATATTTTTATAATAATTTTATTCACTATTATGTCCCCAGTTCCTAGAACAATGCCCCCAAAGAAATAAGCAAATACATTTTGAATTAGTGGATAAAATTAGCGGATGTACAAAATTGAGGAATAAATAGTGACTTGAACAATGGTTTTCCAGACAAATGAAACAGATGGCGGAGATTCAAGATCTAGCCCTACTCCTTACTGCTTATGTTCCGCCGGGCATGTGTTTTACCCTTTTAAAAACCCTATTTACTACATTTGTAAAATGGAGATATGATTGCAGAATTAATGTGCATGTTGCCTGCAAAGTTGAACAGTATATGATGTATAAATGAGATGACGTGAGTAACAGTACACAGCGGCCCTCCTAGGACTATTAAAAAGAATATTTTCAAGTGAGAGTGTATTAATAGCTTCCAATTATCTAGAGCCTAGTATGTTCCAAGAATCACACTAATGGATTTGAATATATTATTGCATTTAATATATAAACAACCCTGCACAGTGGAAAGAACTATTTCTGTTTTACTCTTCCAAAACAAAAAACAACTGAGGCTCAGCAAAGTTAGATGACTCACTCCTAGCCAAACAGCTATTACGTAGAGGGGCCTGCGTTCCACTCCCACTCTGATTCCAAACTCCCTTTCCTGTCGTCCATCTCGGGCTACTTCTCACAGTTATGATCATAAACAGTGTTCCTTCTCTCTGGCCCCAGTCTGTGAAGCCTCCTCTGTCCTTAGCTAGTAGCCCTTAGTAGGGTAGGCTATCCAGTTTTTACTTTTTATAACACTGTAGAAGGAACTATAATTTAAAGCTTCACACAAGTTAAGGTCTTCTGCAAAGACTGAGAATTGCTGACTCGAGCTACGGAGGTCCTGGCTTTCCATATGACAACCCCAACCAAAGCTGCCTACGTGTTACAAGGGAATAATCTCCAGGGTGTTCAGTGTGGTAGTTATGGCATTTAGAATTCAGTTAAGGACTAAGGAAATGTGGCCTTTTCCTAATAATAGGAAGATGTGAGGCAAAGAAAAAGAACAGATTCATTGTATTCATTGTAGAAAGCTTAATCGTGAAGAATAAAGTAATACTCTGAGGCGCTCATTCTAAAGGGTCGACCGGAACCAGTACTCCCCCTGTCAGCAGGCACGGTGACTGAGTAATATGGTTAAGGCTGGGATGTTTGCTTTTCAACTTTCCCTCTGAAGTTGCAATTAAGTTTTTAATTCACTGACATCGCCAGAATGAGTTGGCTCTCCTTTCTATCACATATTAAAATTTTAATATCACATTAAAATGTGCGGTGAAGTACGCCCTGATGCCAGTAAGTAGTTATAGTTGAATCCAATGCTTAGCTTTGATGGTTGAGTCACAAGGTCAACAACATCAGAGAAGGAGAAAGGAGAGCAATTAACAGAAAATTTTTCTCTTACCTGTGTGTTCATGAAGAAATGGAAAATATGACTTCAAAATCACAGTATTCTCTCTTACTTATATGTTTTATGTATGACTCTTGGTCATTTCAAGTTTATATTATATGCTTCATAAGGAAAAAATAATATCAATGATTGCTCAGAAGTTTCTTATATATTTCTTTTATGTTCTCAACTTGCATTATATCCAATATCTTCGATCACATTTTCTTTGAATACTAATGTGATAAATATGTCCATATGGCATATATTAATATACAAAATGGTGATTCAATGAAAAGCATATCAGACAAAAGCTAATTTGAATACTTGATACCAGGATGTCAAACATTTATTCATATGGTAATTTAAATAGGCAATTATAGTAACAATTTTCCCACTAGCATCAGCCTTCATCATTCTTTCCTATTTCGCTCCCAGAATCTGGCTTCTAGATAATATACTTTAGCCATCAGAAAGTCTTAATTCATCGATTTTTCATTTGGATGATTCTATGTACATTTTCATTTAACAAAAAGGCGCTTATTAAGTGCTTTTGTGTGTAGGGAACTGTTGGACACTCTATGGATCAATTTAAATAGACCAAGGCCTAGCTCATTCTTAAAATTTCACACTGAACATTAAGGCAAATAGATAAAAAGGATCCAAGAGGGCAAACTTAAAAGAAACAAGACATAACAAAATGAGTCAAATTAAAACATTAGTGCTATACCTATTGATCAGAGTGGTCTAGCTGGGTAAAGACAATCAAAGGAAATCTTTCATTTGATTTTACAAGTGATAGATACTGCTTTGTGGCAAGGTCACATTTCAGGAACTATTTCTATGAGGAAGGAATTGTAAAATTTGGTGATTTGTCTTGGGTTGGCAAAAAAGATGCAAAGGTGGTTTTAAGGCATAAAATGAATTGATGTATATATTCGTATGATTGTTAGAAACAGTAATTTTATATATGTATATAAAGTCTTTGACTTGATGTATACATTAGTATGATTGTTAGACACACAATATTTATATATATAAAGTCTTTCTTGACTCTGGCTATACATGTAAATAATCTGAGGTACTTTTACAAAGTATTAATGATTAATGCCTGCCCCATTCCAGGATCTGTTAATCAGAAAATCAGAATCCCTGGAAGATTGAACCTGGGCACTGGTGTTTATAAAATACAAAACAAAACAGAAAGAAACAACTGCCCAGGTGACCCTAATGTGTAGCCAGGCAGCCAACTTTAAGGACTCTTGGAATATATCTATAAGTTTCGATAGTCTCAAGATATAAATGTGTTCTACATACTTATAGGTAAGAATGGACCCCACGTGCCCGAGGCTGACCTCTCCCTTTTGAAGCTCATTTCCTGTTGGAGAGACCAATCTGTGCAGGTAAGATATAGTCCATGTTCTTGGAGTTTCTGGAAGAGCTCCTGGCCACTGTGGTTCCCGATACCCCTCTTTACCTGAAAGTACAAGTAAGTAGTTAAGTGTCTTCACAAAATGACCTCAGAGGACAGGCCTAATGCGGAGACAGGGATGAGGGAAAACAGAAGATAACATAAGCAAGCGTGTGTGAATGCAGGGCGGAGAGAGGGTTAAGCTGCCACAGGTAACTTATGCCATTAGGGTTTCAGTGTGAGAATGCATTGTCTTTCATTTAATTTCAAAATGTACCATTACATTAAGGTACCACTTATGGGAATTTGATTATGTGAAATTAGAAATCTTTTTTTTTTTTTTTTAAATTCTGAGGTTACCTCATCTATGAGTTGGTTTAAAGAACTAGTTTCTTCAATGTCCAACTTAAGTCCTTCTTTTTTTAAAGACTTCTTTGGGTCTCAGAATCTTCCTGACAGCTTAGTATATTTACTATAAATAACTGTGCTTTGATTAGATAAATGTCTATCAGAACTTTCTTTTTCTTTTTCTTTTTTTTAATTAAATCATAGTTGTGTACATTAATGCAATCATGGGGTACAATGTGCTGGTTTTATATACAATTTGAAAGGTTTTCATCAAACTGGTTAACATAGCCTTCATGGCACTTTCTAAATGTTTTAACAGAATTTTATTTTTCACCATGAATTCAGTAAATATTGAATTTTGCAAGATGAGAATAGCAGTAACTCCAATTGCAAATGGTTATTCTTGGTTATAGGGAAGCAGAACACACTCTAGGGTTTGAAACCCTAAAACTAGATGTACACAGTTGGAATGGCTTTGGAAACTCACCCAGGCCTACACATTCCACATGACTTGCCCCCAGCCTAATCACCTCTCTCATCATTTTCCCAGCCCCTTTCTGACCCTGATGTAGTCACTCTGGCTTTCTTTGTATTTTCAGAACACACAAAGCTCATTTATATCTCAGCATCTTACTGTTCTCCTGGGCTGGAACTCTTACTTCTCCATTAATCATCCAGGTCTTTGCTCAAGATCTATCTCCTTGGAGAAGTCTTCCCAAGTCTTCAACTAGTATTGCCACCACCCTCTCCATTGCCTTCCCCACCACCTTCAGTGACCATCATGTTATCCCATTTTATTTTATTGTTGTGACTGGTTTTAATGGAAATTGTAACGTTTTCTTTTTTTCTTGCTTATATTTTTTCTTCTCACCATTATATAAACTTGCTGAGATCAGTGACCTTGTCTGTCTTATTCCCTCTTCTCTCACCAAGGCTGGGAAGAGTAGTACTGACAGTGGCCTGTCAGCAAATGTGTAATGAATGAATGAATAGCTGTGCAAACAGCCTCTGCAATAATCAGAATAAACACTAGTGCATGCTAGTTTTATCAGCACATTAGCAGTCACCTCAAACAAGACTATCTATTAAAAGTGAGAAATTTTTCCCCCCAGTAGCCAAAAAATTCCTCAGTAGGAGGAAAAAATCCTTAAGGAAAAAGATACAACAAAACATTTATCTTGAATTGCTCTAATCTAAAGATATCCTGTAGCTAAAATTTTAATTCACATAAATTTTAATGTGGTTTGGATATGTTTGGACTAACAGACCTTTAAGATTCTATAATTCTGTGACCTTATGCAAAATGCTGGCAATAGGGCAAATACTATCAAAGCATTTACTGTTTACAGGAAGTCCAAGCTTCGCTTTCTTTCTTTCTTTTTCTTTTTCTCTCTCTTCTTCTTCTTCTTTTTTTTTTTTTTCTTTCTTTTTGTTAAGAGACACTGTTTTGCTCCATTGCCTACGCTGGAGTACAGGGGAGTGATCATAGTCACTGCAACTTCTAAGCTCCAAAGATCCTCCTGCCTCAGCCTTCTGAGTGGCTTGGGCTACAGAGGTGCACCATCTTACTTGGCTAATGTTATTTGTTTATTTAGATGGAGTATTGCTATGCTGTTCAGGCTGGTCTTGAACTCCTGGCCTCAAGCAGTTCTTCCACCTTAGCCTCCCAAAGTGCTAGGGTTATAGGCCCAGCTCAAAATTCTCCTCTTGTCTCTGCTGCTAGCCTGATGCATGACTCTGGAGAATGGTATCAACTTGGTTATTCATCTCCCTCACACATATTGAGAATGAGAATTCCTGGACCCTTCAGGAATAACGGAGAATCATTAACCACTTCAATAACCCATCCGGAGATTCTTCATAAAGCCATTCATTGAAACAGTTAGTCAACACATGTTAGCTTGATTTTTCTTTTGATGTATTTAGGAGCACTAGATAATCACAGAACACTTTAGTAAAGCAGGACAAAATCCATGTCATAAATGGAGAGTTTAGCTTTAAGGTAGGAAGTAAGAATGAGTTAATTTTGCAGTCTGAATGAGTTTGTTCAGAGATTGTTTCTTTTGCTTCTCACACATGAACCTCTCAACATAAAAATAAATGTTGAAAAAGAAATAGGAAAGTCTGGGCATTGGTAATTTACATGTTCCATGGCTAGACTGAAGTTCTTTGGATTTTGTGATGTAATGTCAGCAGTTGCTAACCCAGGCCTCCAGGGAGAAACATTGCTTTGGTTTTCCAGGAGAAAATGCAAGGGCTTGAAAGGCCAGCATGAGCCATACTGTTGGGAAAATGCTCTTATAACAGAAAATCTAAACACTGGACACAGGGGTTCTTATGAGTCTTCATGTTGCTCTATGTTATTTTACAGTGTTTTGCTGTTTGAGGGTGTTACTGGAATACCACTAAAATTGTTAGCTCACCTATGGCTCAGATACTTCTACTAATAAGTATATAGACTAGCCTTGTGGCTGAAACTTGCCAGCCAATGGATCGTTAACCTTATTTTGAATCTCTGCACTTTCCCTCATAAAAGAATATAATGCTTTGCATTTGTAGCTTTTCAGAGACAATTATTTATATGCATTTAAATGACAGCTCTATAGCCATTGTGCTTAATTCTAGCTCATTATATTTTGTTGGAGAAAGAATTCTATCCTGTTTGGCTACCTGAAAAATTTATCTACTGCTATATTTATATATTAGAGAGACTCACGTATGGATAGTTATACACTAGCAGTAAATTTATGCTTTCCACAGTTTATATCTGAAAGTATGGAGAATCGATTTCAACTTCGTTACATTTGTTTATTACCTGTTGACTACCAGATATTGTCTTATCATTATTGCACATTTTTAAGAAAGATCCTCCCTCTCCCGGAGGGGAACAATGCTTAGTATTGCTTTCACTGAGCCTAAAATGTGCATTTTGATTTGTTTCTAGTTGTATATGTGCCGTTTGGTATTCACTTTAACTTGTGTGGCTCTGAGTATCCTACTCATCAAGATTATGTTCTATTCCCTTATTTTCTGTTCTCCTGCTTTTTGATAATTATGTATCGATAATACATAATTATTATTATAAAATGCATTTGTTGTGGCAACTAGGTAAGACATTCAACAGTTAAAGATGTAAAAACATAACATAAATGCAATAATTAAAAATGTTAAATGAAATTACATGAATTTCTATATAATTCTAAGAAAGGATGATACACAGTGGGAGAGGCGACATTTTATATCATCATTGTGGGCGCGCCTGGGAGGTGGTCATTGTCCCAGTGTAAGAGAGCAGCCGTAAACCTAGTGCAGGCGTGTGGCCAAACTGCCCATTCTCAGGGTTCAGCCACAGTACGGACACATTGTAGGTCAAAGGACATCCTTCCATATCCTTCTTGGTTGATGGATATGGAAAGAGCAATTGCCACACACCATTCTGTTATTGAATAGTCTCAACCTAACCTTCTCAGGATGAATAGTCTTTATTGTATAAGTAAGGAAATGAAGTTTCAGAGACATTCATGGCTTGCCAAAGGCTGTGTTTGTAGCAACTCTTGTACTTCCAGTAGTAACTCAAACCTTCTCCCTTCTGGTCTCTGGTTCTTTCTACCTCATCATCCACATCTTGGAATCACTGCTGTTAAATAGTATGTATGGCAAGGTTAAAATGAAATAAATTCAATGATATGAAATTGTTTATGATGAATAATTAATAAAATATATCCCATCATGTCATATACATAAATCAATATGGATTACCAAGATAATGATATATAGTAGTGTATGGTAGTCAATACCATATATGCTAGTTAATGTATCACTAATGTCTCGTCATTAGTAGATATTAATAGGTGTGATTCATGAGCATCATGAAATGCAGAACTATATGTTAGACTCATGATACATAATTGATATTACAATGTTGACTATTTCATTGCATGATACTCACGGGCAAGCATCATTCACTTATATCATATAGGCATTACTACATTTTTGTATATATGATATGTACAAATATGATGTGTACACATTTTTGTATATATGATAAGTAAAACCTTACCATTCACTAGATTTTTCACTCCATAAACAAGCATTTGAATGTGACCTGGACAAGGACAGGGTCTAATCAGCCATCAGAAAACTGCTCCAAAATTCTTGGGAAGGTTCCTGAATTTATAAGTCAGGAGCCTGGCTCCTTCTGCTTGCGTTGTTCAGTGGGCATCTATC
Source organism: Arctocebus calabarensis (assembly GCA_963573935.1). NCBI lineage: Eukaryota > Metazoa > Chordata > Mammalia > Primates > Lorisidae > Arctocebus > Arctocebus calabarensis. Next base: position 35,092 of record CAUYON010097030.1, read on the forward strand.
TTTGTGTGTCCTTGAAGCCTGAAGGTCTCACCTGCCACCATGACACACAAAAGAGACTGAATAATGTTTAGATGAACACATGTTCAGTTAGGGCAAAGGCATCTCCAGATCACAACTCTCAGTTGGTGCTATACCAAATCCCTTGCTTGAGGCATTCTTATGGGGAGCCTGGGAATAATGGAGAGGGGCCAGTGGCAATTGTAGAACATAGTCTTCTGAGGGGAAAATGAAGAGCCATGGGATAGTGCTGTAATAAATGTTTAGCGGTTGGCCAGAGAAGAATAATGGGCAAGTGTTCTGAGTTCTCCTGTATCAGCAGTGTCCTTCCCTCTCTCTCTGTTCAGCTCCTGGCTCTCCTTGGGCTCTACCTAACCCCTGAACCTTGCCTCAGCTCTTGCCAGGAAGAGGCCTAAGCAGACTAGGTTTACAGTGAGGGGTAAGATACAGAATCACAGGTAGACATGTACTAAAAGGACACAGAAGCAGGACTCAGGAATTCTGTCCACCAAGCCTGTGTAACCTTAGAATGTTGTATCCCAGGTTCTTCATTTTAACAATGAAGATATTTGATTAAATGCTATCTGAAAAGCATCTCCCACTCCTCCACCCAACCAGAGGTCCCCAACAAGGTATGCACACCAGTCGGAAGGCATGCCTTGCAGTAATTTAATTCACGTAAAAGAAAATCTGTATACACACAGTTTACTGAGATTTATTATTAAGGTCCTTTCACCTTCTGTATTAAATATGAGGTTGGGGTGGCGCCTGTGGCTCAGTGAGTAGGGTGCTGGCCCCATATACTGAGGGTGATGGGTTCAAACCCGCCCCCGGCCAAACTGAAACAAAAAAATAGCTGGGCGTTGTAGCGGGCGCCTGTGGTCCCAGCTACTCAGGAGGCTGAGGCAAGAGATTCGCCTAAGCCCAGGAACTGGAGGTTGCTGTGAGCTGTGTGACACCACGGCACTCTACCAAGGGCAATATAGTGAGACTCTGTCTCTCTATGAAAAAAAAAAAATGAGGTCTGATAATTAAGTTCACGAAGTCATCCTAGAAAAAGTGCTATATACCTCATTGGTGAATATCAGTATAGTCACTTTCAAAGTCCTCCCCTTGGGAAGTTATATGCTGATGCCAGCACTTAGTCTATCCATCAAAGCAGATTTGGAACTCTTTCTAGAATGGCCATCAGAGCTGTCAATATATTACCCTTGATGTCCTGAATATCATCAAAATGTCTTCCTTTTAATATTTCCTTTATATTTGGAGCAAGACAAAAGTCTTTGAGGGGCAGATCAGGTGAATGAGAAGCATATTCTAATACAGTTATTTGTTTACTTGTTAAAAACTCCCTCATGGACGGTGCTATTTGAGCTAGCGCACTGTCATGATGCAAGAGCCATGAGTTCTTGGCCAAGATTGTCAGCTAAGATTTTCCTGTTTCTCTATTGATTTTGACTTGGTCTGCTGTACTACTCACAGTCAGCTGACAATTTTGAAGCACAATTAGATGAACTTTTGCAATGTCTTCCTCAGTTCTGCTTGTTACTGGCTACCCTGACCTCTCACCAGTGACACTTTCTCTTCCCTCAGAAAAAGATTAAATCCATTTGCACACTTCATAGCATCATCCACATAAACTTGGGCTATCATGTCCCTGATTTCACTTCTACTCTTGCCAAGTTTAACAATAAATTTACAAATGTTTGTTGCTCTATTTCAAGCTCTAACACTCTCATGACAAAATACAAAAACACACAAGAATAATGAATACCACTCAGCAAGACACCGTGACATGTCAACACAAACACAACTGTGAGAAGTTGATATACTAAGGCTGGGAAACCTTATGGAGTTGTTTGTACGATGCTGCCTGGGTAAGTGCAGAGTGGCAAGTTCAGGAACTTAATTTTGAGACCTCATAGTTTAAGTTCAGCGTTTTTAGCTAAATCATGGTTTGAAGCTAGACATAGTTTGAATCTAATCTTGACTTTAAGATATATTTATATAGATGGTGTCAAAAAAGTACACAGATTTTAAGAAAGGAAAAAGAACTGTATTAAAATTGTAATACTCAAGTCATGTTTAACTTCTGCAATTGCAAGAGATACAGATACAATATATAAGATAACATGTTATATTGGTATATATTGAGTCTTAAAATTTTATTATAGTTTTTTCCTTCCTTAAAATGTATATGTATTTTTGGTGCCCATTGTATGTCTTCTGGTAAAAATGAGACTAGCTTAGTTAGGAGAAAGTATTGAAAATTCTTCTGACCCCATAACCTAATAGTTAGCCCTCTATATTTTGAAAATTCCCCTTAAGTATCCTCTTAGAATCTCTTGTGTTTGCAAAAGAACAATGTAAGGATTTTGGTCTCGCTTCTCACCCTCCACTTTTCAATTGTTTTAGAATGATGCTAATTTTAGTAGAATTGAGAGTTATTTATAGAAAACCCATTAAAATCCAAATTCTGGGCTTTGGATTTTTTTTGCAAGACACCCTTTGCATTTCTAATAATACCAAAAAGAATTCATAAAAAATAACTTTACAGGTAACTGAAGCAATACAAGCTGTTCTCTTGGCGGAAGTTCAACAGCACATGAAGCCTTTGAGGAAGACATCAACAAACAGTCAGCCAGTGTCCGGTGGCTCTACCGTGGCAGAGAATGGCACCTGTGAGGTGTTGCAGATGCTGCCAACGGTGGAACGGGCGGAGGAAATAGAGTTACAGTGTATGAGAAACACTTCGCCTCTTCAAAGTAAGTACAAAATTTACTGGCATGCTCTTTCAACAGAACTTTTCTACTACAGGCAGTCCCCGACTTAGGATGGTTCAAATTAATGGTTTTTCTAACTTTATGGGGAATGAAAGCACTAGGCGTTCAGGTTGCTCCTTGACTTATGATGGCATTTTATCAGGATCAACCCATCACAAGTTGAAATTATCACAAATTGACTTAAAATATTTTCAATTCTTTTTTGTTGTTGTTGTTATTTGTTTCTTTTGAGACAGAGCCTCAAGCTATCACCCTGGATAGAGTGATGTGGCATCACAGCTCACAGTAACCTCCAATTCCTGGGCTCAAACGAGTCTGTTGCCTCCACCTCCCAAGTAGCTGGGACTACAGGCGCCCGCCACAACGCCCAGCCATTTTTTGGTTGCAGCTGTCACTGTTGTTTGGCAGGCCCGGGCTGGATTCGAACCCGCCAGCTCAGGTGTACGTGGCTGGCGCATAGCCTGTTGAGCCACAGGCGCTGAGCCGATATTTTCAATTTGTAATAGGTTAATCCAGATATAACTCTATTAGAAGTTGAAGAGCATCTGTACTTATAAAGAGTTGAGAATAATAGTTCATGATCTATCATCTCTGTAAGAACCAAGCCAACTGCCCTATTTCTGAAATATTCTATCAATTTTCTCTTATGAACTGTCAACTTTTTGGAGAACTTCTGTATTCTAACTCTTTGCTAGGAGAATAGCTTATATTATTTGTACCACGGTGTTAAGGTTAAGTGATTAAACATGAAAACAGGATTAAAAGTAATAACTTAAGAGGATACAAGAATATCCTAATAATAATAGGTAAATTGGTTTTCACCTTGAATCTTAAAAGCCATATACCCATTTTTTTTTCTGAGTGTAAGAAATATACAGAAAATTAAACTGGCTTTATAACTGGACCATATGATTTTGTAAAAAATCTCATCCTTAAAAGTTCCTGATGATAATATTTACAGTTTAAGGCTAGCAAATGAATCTAAATTTGTGTTGTAAAATGTTATCTGATTGGGTTAGTCCATTAGCTGTGATTTAAAAAAGGAAACAAAAAAAGTGAAGTATGAATTTAATTTTCAACTTTATTAGTAAACTTTTGCTGAATAATAATTTGTAAGATGGTTAATTGTGTGTTGTGTCAGGAAAACATGTTACAAATTTACTTATTACAGGTTGTTAAATTGCTAGATGCTTCTTTCAACTCTCACAGAGATATTTTCTTTTTATGTATTTGGGAAATGTTGCTATATTTAAAATGTTAAATCTTAGAACAATTTTTATTCTTGGAAATGTGCTATAATGATTTCTTCTCTTTATGTTTATAAGATTACTGATTGGAGACTATTTAGATAATGAGAGATGAAAAGGCATATTCCAGGAAGGCCAAAGATCAAAATAGGTAGAATATTTCTTAATGTCAGCCGGGACAGTCACTGATGATGGTAAAATCGGGAAATAATTTGGTAAAGCTAGATGACAATTTTAAGTCACTAGTTTGTTTATTTTCCAGAAATTACCTTTTTATTATTTGGTAAATTCAGATAAATTAGGTCCTCCTTTTTGGAGGAGCTCCATCATTTCACATGATTATAATTGTATTAAACCTTTCAAGAAAGAAGGTTTTCACCTTAAACCTTAAAAGCCATATACCCATTGCTGTGGCTCAGTGAGTAGGGCACCGGCCCCGTTTACCGACGGTGGCGGGTTCAAACCCGGCCCTGGCCAAACTGCAAAACAAAAACAAGAAAGAAGTAGAAATATTTCTTTTTAATTAGTTTTCAGTGACTACTTGAATTCTTGATTTACATGGAGCTTGATCCATGATGAAATTGATACATTTCTTCCAACTCTCTCACAGCAACTAGTGTCATTCATCGTGTGTTAACTCTGATTAGGTAGCATTTCTGATCCTTCTCCCTAACCTGGAGAGTCTACTTTATCCAGCTCTCGAAGTGAAACTTCAGCTGAGTTTTGCTATCACACGGCTTACTCATATTTGAAGTTTCAGAAGACTGGGCCCAGTGCTGTCCCCTGTTCGTTCTCTGGCATAAGAACTGTTGCTATCTGAGGCTTGTGGGCTGTGGCCGGCAGGGCTCCCGCAGCCTGAGTAATGCTCAGGGAGCAACCCCCAACCACTTCTTAACAACATTGTTTTCACCTGCCAAAAGCCAGCTAGCCCAGGCATACTTTCCTTTTCATCTGCCAGCACATCGTTTTTCTCTTTAAGGTTGATTTCTACCCAATGTGTTAAGATTTATGCAATCTTGTTGAGATACTGTATAAATAAAGCTGTTTTCACGGTTCAGTGGAACCGATGCCCTCCCGACGCCAGCCTAGCTCTCAGCTCCTGTCTTTCTTGTGTCCCTCTCCCTGTCTTTAATGGCTTTATATTTCTTCATTTCCCACCTTTCCACTCAGGTCAACTTGCCCTCCTCTTGCCAGGTCACAAGAAGTCACCCTCTCATGCAATTTGGGACCGGTGTTAGCAAGGTACCTGTTGGCCCAGAGAGTTAGGAGCCTGAGGCAAGAGAATAGCCATAAGTTCAAGATCAGCCAGGGCAACATACTGTTTAAAAAAAAGAAGAAGAGAACTATTGATTCTATGGAGTTTAGTCTTACTATAACTAAAGATATTAGGCTTTAAAGTTTGGAGTTATCTATCATTTGGTTAATTATTGAATAACCCTTTCTTTGCCTATGGTAACAGAAAGTTTTTAATTAGAATTGGAGCACCAAAATATTAAAGCTATTTTAATGTTGGTGGGTGAAATTTAGAGTATTTGATTTAGAAGAACAATAACATTTATAAAATACTGAGTGCATATTATCTTCAGAAATACTACCTGGATGAAAATATTAGCTGCAATTGCAATTAAATGGGAAACACATAATATGTTACATAAAGAAGGAATATCCAAGCAGTATTATATTTAATATTAGTATTGCCCTTTTTTTTCTCCTTGAGAAAAGATTTATTTTTCTAGAGTTTATTTTTTGTTAGAAGAACTTACTAACACTACAGGAGAATTTTTAGATGTCATTTATAGAACAAACCCCAAAGCTCTTTTCTTTATTTCCAATGTCCTGAGATAAAGTTTAAGGAGATAACATAGGTGTTCTTTACTGGGTGTGATAAGGCTTCAAATTTCATAGGCACTTTTACTTAGCCCAAGTGTCATTGCACCATATACTATTTAAAAAATATTCTTATGGTAAATGGTATGTGTTGTTTAATTGTATCACCTCCTTGCTTATTGGTCCTGTGAGTTCCCCTCCTCCCCAGGGTCTTTTTCCTCCCAATTTCTTTTGTTCTTTCTTGGTTTCTTGGTGATTCATATTATTTGTAAACCATTTGGGAAGTAAAAGATGATGGTTCTGTTATGCACAGGTACTCGTAAACTTATACGCTGGGACAGAATTTATCTGGACTTATTAGCATTATGGTAATGTGACAATGATAGGTCATAAGGAAAAACAGTAAGTATTGAGTTCTTAATACACTCCAACTCTATGCTAAGCACTTTATATTATCTCCCTTTTCCATTCATTCTTACATGATCTACATGAACGCTAAGACTAAAATTTCTAACACTTGAATCTTTTGTGTAAACAACCTCACCATTTTTAAAGTATCTGTGTTTGTGGAGATGAAGTTTCAGAGTACAACTGGAAAGGATTATTTATTCTCTGAGAAAAAACAATCCCCATGCGGCCACCTACGTTTGTCCTGAGAAAGAACCTTTTTGATTCTTTTATTGGACATAATAATTTTGTATCATCCTCATACACATTAAATAGCATTAAAAAATGTTTTAAAAGTCAGTGCGTCTCTGCACCAGCTATCTTGAACACCACCAATCGCATATGTCTTGCCTTTTGAGACACACTTCCTATTATTATCTCACTTTCTAAAATGAATGTATTAAGAATTAATAGAGGTTAAATGTCTTGCCTACAGTCACAAAATTATTAACAGCGAAGGAGCAAATGGAGAGATTCTCTTAAACGTCGTGATCTTATCCAGTAAGCTGTGTTCTCCATATTGTCAGCGTGAAGGAAATTTGCTCTAAATCAGCTTGATCTAAAAATTGAATAATTTATTGAGTGGTTTTCTTAGATTTTTATTCTTCTCTCATAAATCATACTTTCTATTACCAAAGAAAATGCAGAGTGTTAAATCATTGCCATCTCAGCCCTCCTAATAAAGAAAATCACCAGGTTTCTGGAATTACTTACGCGAGATGAATCCAGAAAGCAATGGAAATCAAATGAAGTGAGAGGTGAAGCATCATGTGTATTTGAACTCTATAATTTTGAATCGTATTTATTTTTCAGTGTTTTCACTTACTATGTTTCACAGCATGTATTTTATGTGAAGTCTTAATATTTGTGTATTAGTTATTTATGGAGCAGTGGTGGGTTTTATCTGAGTTTATGTTTTTATAATGGTTACTTTATATCTTCCTTTAATCTCTTTGATAAGAAATTATACAATTAACATCCAGATTTAAGACTAAAGTTCATTGCTTTAAGAATACTGATAGTTTCTATTATTAAAATGCATTCGAAAGTTATTTCCTTTTACTTTTTTTTTTTTTGCTTGAATGTTATTTAGATCAGGTTAAGCAAGTGCTCTAAATTGTTCCATTAAATAAATTGGTTGAAATAGAAATGGAGGCTTTGTAGATAAAACTGTCACTTTGGAATTATTGGCTGAATTTAAATTTCATGCTAAACTACGTGGTTGTGAAAAGGACGCATCAAATGTGGGTATTGCAAATAATGTTTATTACGTGCATCATTTTCAGAGACTTATCTAGAAAATTAAATAATGAAATTGTGCTTTTTGTTTAAATAAAATCATGCATTTGTTGTAAACCGAATAAATAAATATACAGTGAACAGAACAGTTTTGTTTGTTCTGCCCTGCAGAAGTCTGGGCTCAAGACAGGCTTCCTCGGCCTGCAATCACCCAGGAAGGGAATCTGTCCACTGTGGAGAGACTTTGGAACATGATTGATTACCTCACAGGAAAACTCCTCCTTGACTGTCCTTATTTATAGTAAATGCATCTCCTTCTGTCTACTTTAAGATCTCCAAGCCTAAGTCAGTTCTTCTTTGTGGCCACCAACTTCATTTGTGAAAGGTCTGTGTGGTACAAGTGAGCAAGGAGTAGAGAAGTCATGGGGGACATTTCAAGGAAGGCCTCCTGTGTCATAGTGATGTCTGGGGCTTTTTCTCCAGGGGAGATGGAAAACTATTTGAGCAGAGAAATAGCACCTGTTTTAATGTGATCCTTTGCGTGCAGTTTAGGGGTCAAGGACAATGATATGTGATGGACCCTGGCGTCCTGACTTGCCTCCTCTGTCAGGTGGCACGGCATTGCATACAGGATTTCAGGAAGATCCACTCCACAGAAGGCTGCCCCTGGGGTGCTCGGCTTCAAATATACCTGCTTAGATGATCTATCGATTTTATTTTCTAGTTTTAACTGAACCAATCCCCAGAACATAGACGGGAGGCTTAAAAGTCCCCTGCCATGAAACTATGGATTGAAGAGCATACTAATAATGCACGCATAAGCCAAAAAGTGTAACTGATGTTACCAAGTTTATACTACTGCAGGAAGTGTTTAGGGGTTTAGGGGTGTGTGTTAATATCCTCATTTTGAAATTTCTATTTTTGTGTATCTTTTATAATAGACATAATGTTGATATACTAATAGCATGTGTATTATTTGTAAACAAAATTACAAATATTCGTGGTGTGTATTTCAGAGTACTTCTTTGCTATTTTCTATACTTAAGTATCCCAACCACAGCTTTTGGGTAGATGGAATGAGGAAGTTAAGATTAAGCCAATAGCATAGATTTTTGGGTACGTGGGGCTGATGATTCATATCCTATATTGTGCAGTACCCTATCTCCAAAACTTTAAATAAGTCTCTCTGAAGCACTGTCCACCTCTATGCATTGATCCAAGAGTGGAGAGTATTGCAGACAAGAGATTGGAACTGTCCAATTGGGAATACAAACTAGCATCATGTTAACTGTGAGAGTGTGCTAGATGCCACCGCAGAGACTGTGGGGACACAGCAAAGAGGCACGTAACCCAGTTTTGGGGGGCCATGAGGGCTTCTTGGAAGAGAAGATACCTAAACTGAGACCTAGAGGATGAGTAAGATTTAGTCAACCACAACATTGGGGTGGGGACAAGTGGTTGTTTCCCGTGACCAGAGAAACCACCTATCCCCTTTTCTTCCTCCCCAGAATCATCTAAGAAATGCATGAACAAGGAACCTGGGCATCAGGGACCCATATCTTTTTCTTTCTTTCTTTTTTTTTTGTAGAGACAGAGTCTCACTTTATCATCCTCAGTAGAGTGCCCTGGCATCGCACAGCTCACAGCAACCTCCAACTCCTGGGCTTAGGTGATTCTCTTGCCTCAGCCTCCCAAGTAGCTGGGACTACAGGCACCCGCCACAACGCCCGGCTATTTTTCTGTTTTGAACCCGCCCCCTTCGGTATATAGGGCTGGCGCCCTACTCGATGAGGTACAAGTGCCGCCCGGGACCCATATCTTTTTAATTTCTTGTCTTCATAACACCTGTGTGCTCTTTCAATCTCGTTGTGTTACAACCTTCCTTTACTAACCCTCAGCCTTCCAGAACAACACTATATAATGATGACCAAAGTAACAGCCAACACTTATATGACTTATATTCTGAGTATCTCATATACCTCAACTCATTTAATCCAGGCAGCACTCCTATGGGAATAGATAGTAATGTTGCACCCATAGGACTGATGAGAAAACAGGTGTAAGGTGAAGGAAGTCAGGTGATTTGTCCAGGGTCTCACTGCCAGCACGTGACAGAGCCAGAGATCAAACCCAGGCAATCTGGTTGCAGAATTGTGGTCATTCATCACTCTGTGACATTGCTTCCTCATCATCTAGAATTCTCCTTTGCTAGTTTTTAATCTATCAAATATTTATCAAATGCCTTCTATTTGACAGTTACAGAGATATGTATTACCTAGGTTGGTGATTACAAGATAGCAAAACCTTAGATATTTGGCAAAACAGCAGGAAAAACATCCTCCAGAGGAAATCAATTGACTAATATTGAATATCTAATCTCTACAAAGCATAAGGGGAGTAGCTATTATGTGCTATTCCACTAAAGATGTTATTAATATAAAGACTTTTAGTTAGAATATACATTTATATAATTATAAGTTTTAGTGGTTAAAAAATAAAAAGTTTTGCTTCTGGGAACTGGAAATGCCAACTGGTAAATCCTAGGAATGTAAAAGATTTGGTAAATATGTATTAGTTGAAAGGGGTAAAGGCTAGGGGTGCTGTGGGGAGAGAGAAAGACGTTTAAAACTTTATTTTTATGCATTGGGCTGCAATAAACATTCTGGTGCCACTGTCTTTCAGCACATTGTATCCCATAAATGCATTAATGTCCACAGCTATGATTTAGTAAAGAATAAAAAAACTTTATTTTCATAGATTAATTTGAGATATCCTATAGAAAAATTGTATTTAAATATCAAGGTATTGGTATGTTAGATGAAGATGCGTTTATAGATGATAAGCTAATAAATTATTTAGCATCTAGAAAACGTTATTACAGACGTCTCCAAGTGTACTGTAGTCATTTGGGTTTAATATACGTCTCATCTTATTTTTAGCTCCTTGTAAAATTGCTGGATAAGTTTCATCATTTCCTTTTTGCCCATATAAATTCTCCTGAACTTCCCTACTGTTTCTGCCCTCTGTGTATCATCTTAAAGATTGCATTAGAATGCCTGATAGAGTTCGGTGCTCTTTTCCAAAAGTGGTTTCGTCTTTCGCAGAGATTGAGATTGATGATTTGCGTCTTGGTATATGAAAAGCTAAAGTATTTCATCTCTTTTTTTCTTCCTCATGAACAATCAGAATGCCAACCTGGCTCTGCCCAGAGGTAGCAGGATCAAGGAATAGAGTTAAATATTTCCTTGGCAACAGTTGCACAGGCACCACTTTATTGATTATTGTCTGCGTACCCATTTAAATTTATTGACAAAGAAAAAGTGATCTAGATTCTGCTGCTGAAAGCAATGTATTTTGCGCTATTGTTCTCCCGAGCTGAGACTAGCCTCCAAACGCTGACCCCTCAAGGACAGGGATCAGGTCTATTTATCTTTTTTCCTCCCATTGCAGAAGATGGTCCTTTACCTAGTAGCTGCTAATAAGGGTTTATTGAGTGGATGGAGGAATGGATGGACAGTGGAATAGTTTGTACTGAAGATTCAGCCAACTCCTAATTAGTAAAAGGAGGTGACAGAGAAAATCAGCTGATTGCTCTTCTTTAGCAACCAGACACAGTCTTGAATATACACTGAAATTTGTGTTGTCTAAGAGACATCATCCAGAATCATGTGGGGGTATACACAGAAAATGCACAAAAAAATTAAAAGTAGACATATGAATGAATGTAGTCCACAACCCCCAGAAGATTCTCTTTCTTGGTGGTTTATGACTTCGTTCTCCACTCCTCACTTTGCCATAATCTGCTTTCCAACTGATACTTGTAGAGAGACCCCAGCCTTGCCTGAAACTCCTCTGGTTTCTTATTCAGCTGCATTTTCTCCACTGCAGTGTTTAAGTTGCTGCTGCCTCAGGCACTGTTTCTCAGTATTTGGATCCACATCCTGAATTCTGACTCATTAGCCTCTCCCTGGACTTGTGGCTCATCCCTGATCTCCCATCAGCAGTAGCTCTCATGCTGCTAACTCAGAGCTACCTGCAACCCGCCTGGCCCGAGTCAGCCTCCTCCCCACACCCTCATCACGGCATGCTGAGCCTCTGTGTGCCATTAGTTCCATCAGCCAATGTGGATATGTGTTCCTCCTTCTGAAAACGATTTTGGTAAAGTGAGGATACTGTACCACTTGAGGGAAAATCCAGCTTTGGATTCTCAGCAAACAGCACACTGTCTAGCACATGGCAGTTGTTAGAGAAATGGGAGAGGAGAGAAAAATTATTTATTTGTCCCTGTATCCGTGGAATATCCCACCATTTCCATCAGAATGTCAATCATCTCGCTGGCTGGAGTTTTATCTTTTCATTCTAACTTTTCAGTTTATCTGTCCAATTTTTAGTCTTGAAACAATTTGAATAATTTCAAAAGATCTCTTTAAGCATTTACTATCTCTGCAGTTCAGTAGTAGATACTGACATTTTCCATTATAACACTTTCTCCACTACCTGCATATCCTTTTAAAATAATGTATATTACTTGGCACTCTGCTTCTTGCCTTTCTTTCCCACCTTTCTGAACTCTTGATGGCAACAGTTGAAATTTATTAATGTCTTGTGCTCCTAGCAGCGAGGGTACCACATGGCGCATGATGGTTGCTCATTAAATGTTTGTTGCCTGAGAGAACAGATGAGTAATAATGACAGTGACAGACATGTATCTAAGAACTCTGGTCCAAGGAAGAATGGAAGAAGTGCCAAATCATATGTCAACAGTTTATAGCTAGGAAGAGAATGCAAACAGCCATTATAAAGATGATAGTTTTCTTCTAATCTGTTAATCCAGGTAGCATTTCTTGAACTTTATCTAGGTAGTTCAAGAACAATTTATCTGTCTAGAAGAGCATCTCCAAGAATAATTAACGCTGACAGGTATTTTCAGGCAAAAAACAAGAAAGAGTACTTCATTTTTAACACCCTGAGAAGAAGCCACTAGAAACAAAGATAGTTTAAAGAGAAGTTGCTACTTTCTTCTTGTACTTGCTACCGTTGAGCGTGGGCCCTTTATTTAGATCTCTAGGGGAATAGCTGTCCTACCACTGGGCAGCTCTGCCAATCTGGGGGCAAGGTCAAAGTGCCCCTGGGTAGCTGCCTATTCACAAGAACATGGTCTGTGAGGGCACTTGTCCAGCCTCTTGGGCTTCTTCTCATCACAGTGAGGTCACTCTTGAAATTTTAGAAAATGTAATCATAGTGGTTCTTAACTTCCTCGGTCCTAGCCAATATTTTGTAAAGCCTTTTGTGTAATCCTAAAATGAAGTTTCTAAGCAATAGAACCTACTTATTGACATTATTTTATATATACCATTTAAAGGAAAAAAATGAACAATAAGTGATTTATAATAAAATATGTGTGAAACTTCAGAAAGACTATACTAGAAGATGAAATACCGACAAACCTGTGCATGGCTGAGCAGACCGCAGCGGGCCGCTGCGAGCTCTCGGCACATGTGATGGTGCCCTCGGTGGCGTGCTCTTGGAGTGGATTTTCTTGATAAATTTCTAGATAACAGCAGCAAAATACGGCCCTCCCTTAGCAGACAAGGTAGCAACCTTCCTAGAAAATTCAACGTGCATTAAAAGCTGCAAAAGATTCCTATGGGTTTATATGTAAAACAAAGTTAGGTTCTTGGTTTGAAAAATGATAATCAGGGCTTCCCCTTTTGTGACCGTCCAGGTGAATTGAAACAGCAGAATAATTATTCATCACGAAGGACATTCCTGAGCATGCGGACATCTGCCACCTCTGGTGCTGTCCACTAAATGCCCATCAGTGTCTCCACCATCCTTGGGAAACCCCAAGGTCCCTCACCTAGGCAGTTTCCAAAGCCTCCCCCTAGGGGGCAGTACCAACCCTGGCAAGAACCACTGCCTTAGGGAAAAGGATTCTAGACACTCTGAGGCCTTACTGTTTCTGTCTCTCTCCCCTTTTAAAAGTGTGTGGGGAGATGAAACCAAATGAGTAACCTCCAACTAACTGGAAAACTCTCTTTCTTAGATGCTGCACATTTGCCTCTCTCTTTGTGCTCAATTTTCTAATCAAAGTACTTCCCAGGCTGTGTAGTAAATCGTCTGATCGCAGTTCTGTCCTCTCCGTTAGAAAAAGATTGTCTTGTCTTACTTGTTCACTTTCATCTTTCCTTTCTAGACGCCTAAAATCAGGCCTGGCATAGAGGAGTAGTTGTTGGCTGATTAAATGAAGAGTGGATGTTACCAAACTACTAATCCCTGCCCAAGATGGTTATAAAAGAAAACTCTAATATTTACAACTTAAACTACTGTTATTTTATAATACAAAATAAACACAGTATGCGTTGGCATTTAAAAATTAAATGGGCTCTATTCCAATCTGTAAATTGAAATAAAAAACTGGAAGTGAGAATAATGGATGGGAAAAGATACACAGATAGGTTCATGCAATCTATTCATGGTTGTAATTGGATTTATGATTGGGAACATAATTCTTTTTTCATTTATTATACTACATATAATAAAATGGTTCTATGAACTTTAAAACACAGTGTCAAAAGACAAATTTGGTTGGTTACGGTGGCTCATGTCAATAGTCTCAGCTGTGTGGGAGGCTGAGGCAGGAGAATCCCTTGAACCCAGGAGTTCAAGGCAGTAGTGTGCTAGGATCGTGCCTGTGATAACTATTGCATTGTAGCCTGTGCAACAATTTGAGACCCCATGTCTCTCTTTAAAGAGACAAAACTAATTACAACAAATTTAGTTTAAAGATATAGTTGGCTTTTATTTGTGATTCTAGAATTGGGCAATGTCTTTTATAAAATAAAATGGATATTACAACAAGCTGAGCAGAGCTGGTTGGCTTTACAGGCAGAGAAAGGCTAAGGAAAACAGAAACAAAGAATAAAAAGCTGGGAACTGGGAACACAATCCTTAAACTGTAGCTTAGAGCATCATATTTTTTGGATACATTTTATCCTTGACATCTAATAGTCCATTAGTTTTAAAGTATACTAAAATTATTTTTTGAGAACTTTTTATATGAGGTATAGCTCTTAGCTATATGAGGTATAGCCCTTGGCACCTCTGTATCAGAGAAGAAGACAACAGCTACTAAATATCAGGGACTCTCCAGAATAATCTGATTGGCCATCCATTGGTAAGTCTGTCCATTTGTCCATTGATTCATTCTCCCTCTTTTGAATATATTATATTTTAGATGCTCTGTTTCCCAAGCTGTGCAGCAGAAATTGGAGAAGACTGTGGTATGGTTTCTACCTTCCAAAAGGCAAAGCTGTAAAAATAAGGATAGAGTGAGCTATGACATTTTAAAGTTCACATTGTTGTGGAAGCATAGAGAGCCATTGATTTCCTGGGGATGATTTTTAAAAGTAGAAGCTCCACCCAGAAGTAGAAATTCTCTTTTAGAGGACAGTTGTGTGGCAGACATGGAGACATGCACCGCTGAGATCCCTCTTCAGGAAAGGGCTACTTACCGAGCTGTGACGAGTATGACTAGCGGACATCCTCTAATGGTTAGTGTATTCAGGATCTGTCCCAGCATTGGAGCAGGGGCCAAACTCTTCTTGGGATAACTAATGAGCAAGGTGGCAAGACAAAGGCCTAGCTGTTTCCTGCCAACATAGACCTCCTTTAATAGGAGTCTTAGTTCTTGAGTTCCATTAGGCTGATAGAGACTGTGAGGGCAAAAGAATTCTCATCCCTCTAAGGTTTCATAATTGAGTCTGATGACATAAGTAGACAATGGAAAGATTAACAGGAGAAAAAGCATATTGCATGCATGGAGGCATTCTTAATGAGATGAAGAAATTTGTATACTCTTTATAGGAGAGAGGGAAGTGAGGCCTTCAGGCACTTTTAGAGGAAGAGTAAATGATTTTTAGTAAGCAGAAGGAACATCAACAGCCTGGGACAAAATTGATCTGGTCTCCATGTGTGGAGTCAACTCTAGTCTTTTTTTCCTGGGAGATTATAGGGAGGGAGCCAAAGACAATTGCATTCCTTCTGGAGGGACTTAGACAGACCTTCAGAGAAAGCCCTACTCAAGGCTTTCAGATTGTCAGAGTGAGAGACTAGGGCTGGGAGAAAGTCAGAGAGACTTTGGTGCAGAGGATGATTCTTTAGTTCAGGTGTCCTCAAACTTTTTAAACGGGGCCGTTCACTGTCCCTCAGACTGTTGGAGGGCTGGACTATAGTTAAAAAAAACTATGAACAAATTCCTATGCACACTGCACATATCTTATTTTGAAGTAAAAAACAAAATGGGAACAAATACAATTCACACCAACGCATGTGGCCCGTGGGCCATAGTTTGAGGACCCCTGCTCAAAGTACTCAGCAGGAAACTATGGTGTAGGTGTTCCATAGAATACTGTGCAGCCATAGAAAGATGGAGACTCTGCATATTTTGTATTAACCTGGATAGAGTCGGAGAACATTCTGTTTAGTAAAGTATCACAAGAATGGAAAAGCAAGTATCCAGTGTATTCAATTATAGTACGAGGTCAGTAGACAAACTAATACATGCTCACACAATAGAAAAACACAATTAAACTTGAGTTGAGGGGAAGGAAGGAGGGAGGTGCTCCCACCTAATGGGCACATCTAGAATGAAGGTTCTGGTGTGCAGCTTTTTCCTTAAAGATAGAGAGAGCCATGAAAAGTTATTTCTGGAGAAGTGAAGCATTTTTAGTGCAAAGGAGAGTGTGATTAAAACTGGAAATACAAAGAAGCCACGTGTCCAAATTTTGCCAGAGTATCTTTTTGTTTAGTTTTCATAAAGTGGTCCTTATTTTTCTTTTTTCTTTCTTTCTTTTTTTTTTTTTCTTGAGACAGAGCCTCAAGCTATCACCCTGGATAGAGTGCTGTGGCATCACAGCTCACAGCAACCTCCAATTCCTGGGCTCAAGTGATTCTCCTGCCTCCGCCTCCCAAGTATCTGGGACTACAGGCGCACGCCACAACGCTTGGCCATTTTTTGGTTGCAGA
>CAUYON010097032.1:0-25682 GCA_963573935.1 Arctocebus calabarensis
ACCAGCATGTTTATTGCAGCCCAATTCATAATTGCTAAGACGTGGAAGAAGCCCAAGTGCACATCAACCCATGAATGGATTAATAAATTGTGGTACATGTATACCATGGAATACTATGCAGCCTTAAAGAAAGATGGAGACTTTACCTCTTTCATGTTTACATGGATGGAGCTGGAACATATTCTTCTTAGCAAAGTATCTGAAGAATGGAAGAAAAAATATCCAATGTACTCAGCCCTACTATGAAGCTGATTTATAGCTTTCATATGAAGGCTATAACCCAATTATAGCATAAGAACATAGGGAAAGGAGCAAGGAAGGGGAGGGGAGAGGGGAGAATGGGTGAGAGGGGAATTGATGGGGCCACACCTATGGTGCATCTTAGAAGGGTACAGGGGAAACTTACTAAATGCAGAATACAAATGTCTTCATACAATAACTAAGAAAATGCCATGAAGGCTATGTTAAACAGTTTGTTGAAAATGTTTCAGATTGTATATGAAACCAGCACATTGTACCCCTTGATTGTACTAATGTACTAAGCTATGATTCAATAAAAAAATAATAAAAATAAAAATAACTAAAAAATAATCAAATAAATAATGAAAAGTTAGGACATAAAAACCACAAAAATAACATATATTGTTGTTATTACAAACACCCATTTACTAATAAAAAAAAGTAATAAAAAACAAATACATCCAGAGTTCGGAGTGAGTTGTCACTGTCTCTCACATAAATAAAATTGACTCTCCCTCTATAAATTCAATGGTATTTCAGTTGTTTTTATTTTCCTCATTCCCTCATCATCACCAAACATTGGGGACACTCACAAGTTGTGTGGGGCCTGGCTCCCAACACCATATTGGTCTCTCCACTTCCACTCTTGCATTTTGTTTTTTTTTTGACACAGTCTCACCATGTTGCCCTTGGTAGAGTGCCATGGCATCACAGCTCATAGCAACCTCAAACTCTTGATCTGAAGTGATCCTTTTGCCTCAGCCACCCAAATAGCTGGGACTACCAGCACCCACCACAATGCCTTGCTGCCTTTAGAGATGGGGTCTCACTCTTGGTCAAGTTGGTCTCGAACTCCTGAGCTCAAGTAATCCACATGCCTCGGCCTCACAGAGTGTTTTGATTACAGATGTGAGTTGATGAGCCTGGCCCAATTTTTTTAATTTTTAAAGAATAGTTTTGTTGAATATAGAATTATTTAATTTTATTTATTTTTGAGACAAGAGTCTCATTATGTCATTATGTGCTGTGGCATCATAGCTTACAGCAACCTCAAACTCTTCATTTTAAGTGATTCTCTTGCCTCAGCCTCTTAAGTAGATGGGACTACAGGCGCCCCCTACAACACCTGGCTTTTTTTTTTTTTTTATTGTTGTCATTGTTGTTTAGCAGGCCCTGGCCAGGTTTGAACTCCCCAGCCTCAGTGTATGTGGCCGGCACTCTAACCAATGAGCAATGGGCACTGAGCCTATTCTTGCCTTTGAATGGGAAAAATTTGTAACTAAATTTTTAGTGTCCTTTTCCCTTTTTCCTAATTCGGAAAATGCAAGCTTAGTGTTCAAATACCCACTCTCTGGGTAATTTCACTCTAAGGGCCGTAAGGTAAGGACAGGTCCATCCTGTGTATCACCTTAACTGATTTTAATTCATCTGCTATGGATGCTGCAACCTCTCCTACTCTGTGCTCACCATCATAAGTGATACCAGATGCCCTTGAACTCTTAGAACTCCTAAGTCCTCCATAAATAATTATGTAATGAATCAATGATTAAAGAACCATCTCCCTTCATGGAGATTTGCCAGCTACATGGCAGAAGCTCTACTCAGACAGACTAGAAAACCACTAGAAAGCATCTGGTTTTGAAAATGATAGCGTTTTGAGATACATTTTTATGAGGCATTTACCATTTAAAGGAAAAATGCTGAATAATGCATTCTCTAAAGTCCTGAGCTTGATAATCTGTTATATTATCCATATGGATTCGAAGGAAAATTTCATATTATTAGAATTTGACTTTATCTGTTTTCTTTTTGTTTTGCAGTTCAGCCGAGGCTGGGTTTGCACCTACCACTTTTGGCATATGAGGCTGGAGCCCTACTCACTGAGCCACAGGTGCCGCCCTGCTATCTGTTTTCATGCATTAGTTTATTCGTTCACTTATTGTTCCAACAGTAAATCATTTTAAATATCTACTTTAAGGCATTACGTACCTACAGTAGAGCATGACAGTATGAAAGCATAATCTCTTAGCAGGACTAAGTGCAAATAACATCATTGTAACATAATTTCTTACAATAAAAGATGATGGCTATTTTGCAATTAGGTTAAATAGCCCAAATTTGTTGGGCAGTGCACAAGGATTGATTTTTATGAAATTTTGTGTTCCTTTCTTACTTTGGAGTACTTTCAATAGCTATGCTAACATTTGGAACTCTTATTCATGAGAAAGGTTTTCATCAGGTTACTAGGACTCTTTGGCACTGATTATAGACATAGAAGTATAAAACATAGCTTCTTTGCTTCAGGTTGGGATAACTCCAAAGGGTAACTTAGACTCTAGTGTTCCTTATGGGATAATGTTGAAGCTGCCTTCTGTGAGAGTTGGCCTGGAATTGCATTCTTACTTGACATTTTCTCTTTTCTTTTTCTGTTTCTCCCATTCCCATTACCAGCTGTACCCCTAAGCCCCCAACATGTCCTTAATGTATCAGTTGTGTGCCAATACTCTTTTCAGGGTCTGCTTCTGAAGATCATGATCTAATGCTTTTTTTTTTTTTTTTAGTGCTGTGCTTCTCTATAAATATACACAGAGTTTTACACACTCAACACTTTTTAACCCTTATTTTATTTTTCCAGTATCGTAAGTCATTTATGTGATTTATGTAATCTGTGTTTCCCACTGGGTTAAAGGGTCCTTATGAATGAGAACTGTTTTAGTACTATCGTGTCCCCTGTTCTTTTCTATCCCACCAGTCACAATACCTCATAGATGCAAGTGCTCAAAAAAAAAATCTTGTTTGTATTTTTCAAACCACATAGAATACACATACGTTTTTTGGACATGTATATTAATTAAGAATAGTCAAACATGATTTTTGAAGGACTTAAAATGATATATAATGAAAGGACTATTTTTCTGCATAAGCAGAACATGTATTTAAGTCTTATGACTTAAAAGGAGCAAATGAATTTTTCTTTAAAATGAATTTATCATCAAAACAATTTTAAAGTAAAAAAATGGTAAAAGTAATTATGCTACTGTAGATCCCATCTTTTAGGCCATTTTGTGGTTAATGCTTACTAAAATTACTCAAATATAATCTGACACAGACTTTTTAAAAGGCCATAATTAGAAGTTAAAGAGGAGATAAGAGATTTCATCAAGTCTCTTTCCTTTGCCATCCAAATCAGGCTTACTCAATTCTTTTTCACGAATTGTGTTTCTTTAACATATTTTCAGCTAAGTCATATTTGGGATACACATATGCAAAATTCTTACAGCAGGCAAATGAGCCTAGCTGCTCTGTAAAATGCTGTTTCCCCTATTGTCCAGCAGCGACATCCTCAGAACATGTGAAGTAGCTTTTCCTGAGTCTGTTTGCTTCAACTCAGTTGCCTACAATGCCTTGGAATGTGCTTCCCAGAATGTTTTTCCCATTAGGCACTTGTACATTGAATTTCAGAAATCGTCCCATCAGGGATAAAATTGATCTCCACCTTCAACCAATTTCCATGCAAATTAGGCTTGGCTAAACATGAGGTCTCAAAAAAAAAAGTTGTTATAGAAATTCTAAGATCTAAAGTATTTTTTTAATCACTTGGCACATGTGGTAAAGTAAAATCATTTTTCCATGAGCTTTCCCATGCCTGAGTTGCTGCTACATGCCAGCTCTTTAAAAAGTCTGCAATTGTTTGAATTTGTTTGTTGCAATTTTCATTCTACATTTCTTCATTCACTATCATGGTTGGCTCTTACTGCTGAAATACCGAAAGTGTTACTGGAGAACATAACTCTAGCATTAGAACAGATGGATAAAGGCGTGACAGTCTAAAATAATGCCCAGTATCACTGGTGCCTCTGTGCCAAAGAAAAATGTTTCTCTGTTTCATTCAAGAATAGCCTACATCACGATCACTTGGGAGGGTTTGTTAAAAATGAAAATTCCCAGAATCCACCTTGTGAATCCAAATTTCTGGGCATAGGACCATTTCTTCCCCCTGACCATCACTAATTGGCCCAGGAGTGAGCCCATAATGCAAACAGAACCAATGAGAATTCTGCCTTAGAATTTTAAATTTAGGGCTTCTGGATGCGATGATGCATGAGGATCAGGAACATTGTTTTATTCTGTGATTCTAGCCAGAACCTTGTTCTATTCTGTTTTATTCTAGCACCTTGATTAGTAGGATCTTATTAATCAAACTAGTGGAATATGAATTAGTTTCTCTTTGATGGAGAACATCATAAACTGTGGGGCAGCCACACTCCCCTATGTTTGAAATAAGGATAGAGACAGAATGAGACTGTTCTAGTAACAATCAAGTTACTAATTTCAGTTGTCTCTTGAGACTTGTCTATCTGTCATTATCTTGCTTTGTAAGCCAATAAATTGCCTGAATTTATTGCCCAAATTTGCTTTATTTGAATTTCTATCATTTGCAAACTAAAAATGTCTAATATGTACAGCCAAGGGGTTCTAGTCTCTTATTTATAAATTATTTTGTTATATTTTACCACATTTTAACCTACAATCAAATTTGAAATAGATTTAGATTTTTGAGATGCAAAGGAGGTAGAGAAGACTTGCCTAAGGTCACATGTTGATGTGGAAAAAAGTAAGAGTAAACTTTTTATTTATGCCTCCTTCTTAGTAGAAAAAAAAAGATGAAACTTGGGGGATATTGAGAGCTTTGAGTTTTTTTTCACCTCTAATGCTTTCCAATCAGCTTAGCATTATAGATAAACTGGCTCAGTTGTGAGGAAGGGTTTCAGCCACTAGGCATTTGCAGAAATCTCATTTTAGTAAGGACATAATATCTGATAAATTCTTATCTAGCCCCAGTGAATGTATTATTTGTCAATGGAAAGTGAGGATAACAAGGAGAACTGCTGCTGTTGACTTAATTCTAACTGCAAAGAGAACTTGGTAGTTAAGGTGGTAATTAAAATTTTTTAGGAATATGAACAATAGGAGACATTGTTTGACCCTGGATACATTTGGGTACATATTTAGGAAGAGGGTATTTCAATATTCTCACAAAAATACAGGAATAAACTTTTTGACAGTTATCCTATAAATGTTGAGGGAAAAGCGAAGGAAAATTGGGGATATTTTGTTTGCCCAGAATGCCACACCCCTTGCTTTGGCATGAACACATTAATTCTCATTGAGAAATCATTTCCTTCCCACACTTGCAGAACATGCTCCTAGGCATAAGCATGTGACCAAAGTGTGGCTAATCAGATTGATTCTAGAATGGACATGTGACCAAAACCATGCCAAAGAGAGTAAACATCTGGAGAGAAACATTATTTTTCTATTAGGATTGTTTAGCTACAGTATGAGTCTGCCTAATGTTCAACCCAATCTGGGGCAGGGAGAGGACAAGGAGGAGAAGGGAGATTTGGTAGTGCAGGAGGGGAAGGAAGGGAAGGATGAAGAGGCAGGGAGAAGAAGGGGGAGAAGGAGGGAAGGAAAGATAGAGAGTTTTAACATCATTATTTTACTACTTGGTTTAAGCCATGCCAGGATCTTTTGGTTGTGAGCCTGTAAGTTGCCTTTTGGAGGAATTCAGATTGAGTTAGGTTCCTGCCTAATACAGAAGCTTTTGAAGAATCAATTGAAATTACAATTAGAATTGTCTGAACAGCAAAGATTTAAAAATACAAAGACAAAATGGGAGCAACTAACTAAATGTAAATAGAAAGGAATAGCATTAAACCCTAAGAATGGCATCAGAAAGGCATAAAGAGAGTTCAGAATTATTAAATAAATGTGCAAAACAAAACACAATCCCTTTTTTGTTAAGATGATGCAAGAAGTTATAGGACTATGGGTCGAGCCATAACAGTTGATAGGTGGAAGAAAAAAACTATTCAATTTCTTTTATATTTCTATTTTTTTAATTAAGGAAAATTAATTTCAAACAGAAGAGGTTAGAACAACAAAGATCAGGAGAAAATAGAAACTGGACACTTACAGAGATTGGAGGTTATTATCAGTCTGAAAACATCTTTCGCTGATTTGAACAGAAAAGGAATTTATTAAAGGGAAATTGGATAGCTTATAGCAACAAACTCTGGGAAGGCTAGAAAGCTGGGCAGAGACTTAAGGGCCAGGAACCTTGATCTAAATCACCTCATAGAACAGCCTATTGAGGACTCAGCTTCCACCGTCACCGTGCAATGGATGCAATAGCTTGTGCCAGAACTACCTCAGTATTGGAAATTGCATGCTGCCACTAGGACCCTGTATCTGGCGCCTGGGAATCAGCTCTTGGAACAACCATATTATCTACCCAAGATGAATCTCCATAGACACACATTTTGTGCATGGTTGGTTTCATTTCAAAGTCTCATTGTACTGACAAATACTTCTGATTAGCAGAATATAATCATGTACTCACATCCTACTTCAAGGGATGTTGGGAAAAAATCTGAATGTAATATTTTCAATTGTATAGGAGGAAGTACATTCTGCCTTCCACTAAAACTTAGGAAATGGGAATTCTAAGAAATAACTGTCGAAACAAATGTCATGAAGATTTACCCCCATAGTTTATCCTAGGAGTTTTACAATTTCAGGTCTCACACTTAAGTCTTTACTCTTTTTGAGTTTTTTGTGGATGGTGTAATACAAGGATCTGATTTCATTCTTTTGCATGTATATATGCAGTTTTCCCAATACCATTTCTTCAGGAGACAATCCTTTTTCTATTGTGTATTCTTGGAAGTTAACTATATATGCAACTGTTTATATCTGAGCTCTTCATTTTATTTGTCTTTATACCACTACCATACTGTTTTGATTATTATAGCTTCATAATGTATTTTAAAATCAGGAATTGAATGGGAGGCTGAGGTGGGTGGATTGCCTGAGCTCACGAGTTTGAGACCAGCTTGAGCAAGAGCAAGACCTCCATCTCTAAAAAATATAGCCGAGCATTGTGGTGGATGCCTGCTTTGTGGGGGGGGGGCTGAGGCAAGAGGATCACTTGAACCCAAGAGTTTGAGGTTACTGTGAGCTATGACACCATGCACTCTACTGAGGGCCACAAGAAACCCTGTCTTAAAAAAAATCAGAAAGTGTGAGACCTACAGCTTCGTTATTCTTTCTGAAGAAGAAAGAGAAAAGAGTATTCTTGCAGAGTCATTTTGTTTATTTATTTATTTTGCTATTCAGATTCCTTTGTGGTTCTATATGAATTTTAGAATTTTTTTTCTATTTCTGTAAAAAATGTCATAGGGAATTTGAGATTTCATTAAATCTACAGATTGTTTGGAGAAATATGAACATTTTAACAATATGTCTTCTATTTCATGAATATGAGACATCTTTCCATTTATTTGTCTTCTTTATTTTCTTTCATCAATGTTATGTGATGTCTTATTCTGTTTGCTGTTGCTATAACAAAGTACAGGAGACTGGGTAATTTATAATGGAAGGAGGTTTATTTAACTCACAGTTCTGGAGAATGAGAAGTCCAAGATTAGGTGGCTGCATCTGATTAGCTTCTGCTGAGGGTCTCATGTGTCATAATATGGTAGAGAAGTAGAAGGCAAAGCACATGCAAAGAAGCTAAACACAAGTGGCAGCCTCGCTTTGTAACAACCCACTCTCACAGGAACTAATCCAGTCTTAATAGACTGAAAACTCACTCCTGAAAGATATTAATCCCTCTTAACAAACTAATAACCCTCCCAAAACCATTACATTGACAAAGTTCAACATGAATTTTGAAAGGGCCAACCATATTCAAACCATAGTAGGCCAGGCACAGTGGCTCACACCTGTAATCTTAGCACTCTCCGAGGCCTAGGCAGGAGGATAGTTTGAGCCCAGGATTTTGTGGCTGCTGTGAGCTCAGGAGGTCAAAACAGTCTGAGGAAAGTGAGTCAGCATCTCTACTAAAAATATAAAAAATAATCCAGGCTTTGTGGCATGTGCCTATAGTCACAGCTACTCAGAAGGCTGAAACAGGAAGATCACTCAAGCCTAGGAGTTTGAGGTTGCTGTGAGCTAGGCTGAAACAACAGCACTCTATCCCAGGCAACGGAGTGAAAGAGTTTCAAAAAACAAACAAAAACATAGCATATGGTTTTTAATGGACAAGTCTTTCACTTTCTTAGTTAAATATTTCCAAGTGTTTTATTATTTTTGATGCTATTGTAAATGAGATTGTTTTTAGATGGTTCATTTTTAGTTTATAGAAACATAACTAAATTTTATATATTCATATTGTTTCCTAAAACTTTTTTGAATTAATTTCTTCATTCAATCTAGCATTTTTGTGGTGTTTTTATGGTTTTCTATATATAAAATCATGTCATCTGTACATAGGGACAATTTAACTACTTCCTTTACAATATGGGTGCTATTTATTTCTTATTCCTGCTTAATTGTTCTGATCAGTACTTCCAGTACTATAGTGAATATAGGTGACAAGAGCGGGCATCTTTGCCTTGTTCCTGGTCTTAGAGAAAAAGCTTTCAGTTTTCACTGTTGAGTACAATTTTAGTTATGGGATTTTCATATATAGCCTTAGTTATGTTCAGGAAATTTTCTTCTATTCTTAGTTTGCTAAATGTTTTTATCATGAAAAGGTATTAAATTCTGTTAATTTTTTCACATCTATTAAGATGATAATATAATTTTTATTCTTTGTTCTGTTAATGTGGCATATCACATTTATTCATTTGCATATATTGAGCCATCCTTACAACCAAGGGATAAATCCCACTTTTTTTGTGGTGTATGATCTTTTCAATGTATTGAATTCAGTTTACTATTATTTTGTTGAGAATTTTGCATTTGTATTCATTAAGAATATTAACCTACAAGAATATTAGCCTAGTTTTTTTTTACTGATTTTGGTATAATGATAATGCTGACCTCAAATGAGTTTGTAAGTATTCCATATTTTTCAATAATTTGCGAGTTTTTAAGAATCATTGGCCTTAATTCTGCTTTAGATGTTTGGTAGAATTTCTCTGTGAAGCCATCTGGTCCAGGGTTTTACTTTGCTGAGAGGTTTTTGATTACTGATTCAATCCCCTTACTAGGTATAGATCTGTCCAGATTTTCTATTTTTTCATGATTCATTCTTAGTAGATTATAGATTCTAGGAATTTATCCATTTCTTCTTGGTTTTCCAATTTGTTGGTGTGTAATTGTTCTTAATAACCTCTTAAAACCCTTTTTATTTCTGTGGCATCAGTTGTAAAGTTACCTGCTTGATTTCCATCTTTATTTGAATAATCTCTCCTTTTTCCATTGGTCTAGCTAAAGGTATGTCAATTTTCTTGATCTTTTCAAATAATCAAATCTTCATTTCATTATTTTTCTATTGTTTTTATTTTGTTCCATTTATTCTTACTCTAATCTTTATTATTTCCTTTCTTCTGCAAACTTTGGGTTTAGTTTGGCCTTCTTTCTCTAGTTTTTTCAGGAGTAGAGTTAGGCTAGTTTCTTTAGGAATAGAGTTTGGTTATTTATTTATTTCTTCATTTTTAATGGAAGTCATAATCCCTATAAACTTCCTTCTTAGTACTGCTTTCACTACTTTCCACAACTTTTGATATGTTGTGTTTTCATTTTCATTATCTTTTGTATAGAATAGATTTCACATATTTCAACCCATGTGTATCTTTAGATATACAGTGGATCTCTATACAACTATATGTTTTTTATATTGTGCATCATTAACATTTTATTGTTATAGTTCTGTTTATACTTTTGTCTTTTAATTTCCATACAAGAATTTAAAGCAATTTTTGCACGACCATTACAGTGCTAAAATATTCTGTATTTGCTTGTGTATTTACATTTATCAGAAAGCTTTATGCTATTATATACGTTCATATTGCTGTTTGGCATTTTTTTCATATATACATGAACGACTCCATTCAGCATTTCTTGCATGATAGATATAATGGAAATGAAGTCCCTCAGTTTTTGTTTATTTTAGAAAGTCTTTATCTCTCACTCACTTTTGAAGAACTGTTTTTTAGATATAATATTTTGGTTGGCAGTTTTTTTCTTTCAGCATTTTATACATGTATCATCCCACTCCTTTCTGGTCTGCAAGGTTTCTGTTGAAAAATCCACTGAGTCTTATGTAGATTTGCTTGTATATGACAAATGATTTTTTTTTCTTGCTGCTTTCAAAATTTTCTGTCTTTAACTCTTAACAATTTGATTAGAATGTGCCTTACATTGGATTTATGGGGGAAGGGGAGAGCAGACAGAGACGAAGGGAGGGGGCAAGGGAGAGAAAACCAAAAAAAAAAAAAAATGAAAAGAAAATAGTGACTAACATTCATATAAATTGGATTCAATTTTGACCAAAGTACATTACTTAAATATTAATTTTTTAATTCAACTTGTGAATATGTTGTTTAGGATATTACATCCTTATCTATAAGTGAAACATGTTTGTAATTTCTCTTTATAACAATATATTTTCTCCAATTTCAATATTAGGTATATCCAGATCAAGTAGAATGATATTGAAATATTTCTTCTTTTTTATTGTTTATAAGATTTCTGGAATTGCTTGTTTTGTAAAAGCATTGTGGTCTATGAGTTTATGACAGTTTGAACTTTGTTATTTAATTTAATTCATTGCTTAATTACTGTTTTCCTATGAATGATTATACTGTGGCTAATATGTTAGCATAGCAGTATTCCCAGATAGTTTTTTGTTTGTTGGGAGGTTGGGCTTTGGGGAGGCAGAGTTAATACTTTGCATGAAGTATCTTATTTTATAACAGTGGAATTGTTTTCTCTTTTGTCTTGTGATTTTTTTGAGGTGAAATTTAAGTTTTTGTGTGAGTAGTACTATTATACCTATCTCGAGTGTCTTGCTTGTACTGTATCACATCATACCTTTGTTTAATTATTAATAAACTGTTCACTTGTTTAAAAAAAAAGAATGTGCCTTACATTGGATTTCTTTTGATTAATCTTATTTAGCATTAATTGGGCTTCTAGAATCTGGACATCTATTTTCTTTCCCAGATTTGAAATGTTTGGGGCCATACATTTTTCAAATAAACTTTTTTCCACTTTCTCTCTTCTTCTGCAGCATCCATAATGTATATGCAGGTCTGTTTGATGGTTTCTCATAAGTCTGTTAGGTTTTTTTCACACTTTTTCATTCTTCTTTTGCCCTCCTCTTACTAGATAATTTCAAATGACTTGTGTTCAAGTACATTGATTCTTTCTTCTGCTTTATCCAATCTGGTCTGTTATTCAACCCTTCTAGTGATGTTGTCATTTTACTTACTGTATTCTTCATCTCCAAAATTTCTTCTTGTTTCATTTTAATTTTTTATCTCCTTGTTGAAATTCTCATTCGCACATCATTTTCTGAGCTCATTAAACATCTTCACAAGAGTTATTTTGAACTCCTTTTTGGCTAATTCATGAACCTTCAATTCTTTAAGGTCAATTTCTGGAGTTTTACACGCATGTATTATTACTTTCATTGGGCCATTTTCCCCCATGTCTTGTGATTTTAGTAATTTTGTGTTGGTATTTGTGTATTTGAAAAAACAACAACCTCTCTTAGTCTTTAAGGATTCATTTTATAGAAGGAAAAATCTTCACCAATTAGCCAAATTTGGGGAGATTCTCAAATCTTTTCTGTAAATGTATCTTCTCTGGTCATGTGTATTTGGATACCTAATTAAAGGAATCTTCCAATTTCTTGTTTTCAGGAGCTTGTAGTCTCTTGTTCTCTTTGTGTCTGTTTCCTTTACCAGGGGTCACCTGAAACAGAAGCATACTGTCTAGTTCATTTTTGTTCTCAGTGGAACACCACACATCTAGAGTATGCTTGTCAGCTATCCTGTTAGCTCTTCACATTAAGTTAGACAGAAGTCCCTCATGTAGTCCCCTGACATGCCAGATAGTAAACATACACTCCACTCTTCTCTTTCTGCATGAGGAAGAGACTGCCAAATTCTATCATGCTCTGTTGTACCATGAACCATGTGTAGCAGCAGCATGTTGTATAGTTCTTTTTTCTTCTCAGGGACCTCCAGGTATCTAGAATGTTCCTACTCCTTTCACTGTTCCCAGACAGGCGAGACTAAAGGCAGCCCCTCAGCCAGCCCCCTAGAAACTCAAAACATTAGACACCAAGCCTAGTCTTTTCTTTTACCTGGGAGCTGGGAATTTCCTCCAAGGCTCATATATTGTGTTGGGGAGAGTGTCTACAGCGTGAGGGTGTTACAAATTTTCCTAGAGACTTTGATGTAACTGATTTTGCACTTGTATGGGGTGCACAAGCCTTTTAAATGGTTTCTGGATTTCTCACAGAGAAATTGGTTCTTATACTGTTATCAAATCTATGTTCCATGGGAGGAGGCCTAGGGCTTCTGTGCTGTTACCTTGTGAAGTCATTCTATGTATCTTGTTTTTTTTTTTTTTTTGAGACAATGTCCACTTTGTCATCTTGGGTAGAGTCATAGCTCACAGCAACCTTCAACTGTTGGGGTTAAGTGATTTTCTTTCCTCAGCCTACCAAGTAGTTGGGACTGTAAGCGCTAGTCACAACAGGTGGCTATTTATTTTTATTTTTTATTAAATCATAGCTGTGTACATTAATGCAATCATGAGGTACAATGTGCTGGTTTCATATGCAGCTGGCGATTTTTAGAGGCATGGTCTGGCTCTTGCTCTGGATAGTCTCCAACCCATGAGCATAGTCTATCCAGCCCCCTCAGCTTCCCAGAGTGCTAGGATTACAGGGTGAGTCACTGCCTGTGGCCCCCTAGGCTTTTTTAATAGGAGAAATAAACTTCTATTGTGCTTAGATTTTTTTTCCAATTTTATATTTGATGTATATAAAGCTAATACTAATAGATACATAAAAAGATGCCTGCTTTGAATGGTACATACTATTAGATTAGGCCTCAAAACTTTACAAATATAGGAGTATGTAAGTCTAAGATCCAATGTATTTTTATTTTCCAAAATATATTATGGAAATAATATGGAAAGAGGAAGTTAAAAATATAATGATAATATATAAAACTTTGGTACCAGGAAAGACAAACCTGCTCTTGATTTATTTTTGCTTTTCCCATGGGAAGACAATGGCTTTTACGCTGCTTTGGCTAATTAGGAGAAACAGAGATTCGCAGGTGTTAGCCCATTAGCCAGCCTTATACTTCATATCTCTCTTTAAGCAGGTTACTTAGTCTTCATTGGAAACCAGAGGCAGCTTGTACTAAATAAATGGCCTCATTTTATTCATATTTTGCCTCATTTCATTCATATTTTGGCCTCATTTTATTCATATTTATTCATTTGTATTTCTTGATCAAAATAAAAAGGAGGGGTTTGAAAATCCCCATCTGGATAAAAACCAATTCTCCTGAGTACTGGCAACCTGGAGATTGAATTTTGTGAAGGTTCTAATTGTGAATTTCAAGTAAGTATGAATAAGCCATTCACATGTATGTCAAGTAAAAATATAATATTAATGTTTTTCTGGAACATTTTAACTGAAAGAAAAATATAATTAGAAAGTGAAGATACCCAGCTATTTTCTTTTTTCTTTCTTTCTTTTTTTTTTTTTTTTTGCAGAGTTTGGCCAGGGCTGGGTTTGAACCCCCCACCTCTGGCATATGGGGCCAGCACCCTATTCCTTTGAGCCACAGGTGCTGCCCCCAGCTATTTTCTTATTCAACTAAATTTGGCTCATGTAACTTCTTACCAGAGTTCTCTTTTAGTTTTTCTAGAAGCAGCTCAAATAACCAAAAATCCAGACATCTTATGGATTTTTTTCCCTAAAGTTGTGAGAGCTTGGTAAAATAAAGAGAAGCTGTGAAATGCTCCCCTAGAATTAAAAGATCAAAAACAACTAAGTCAAGAGTCTCCCTTCAGGTATTGCCTGCTTATCCCCTCTTAGTAAATCTGTTCACCTGTATAGCTTTCTATCACATTTTCAAAAGTTCCTGCCTACTCTTACACTGAGAAGCAGGTATCCTTGAAAAAGATTAATTTTATTCGGTGTCATGCATCAGCAACAAAAATTTGTCAATCTGAATCATTATTAGCAGTGATCACATAAAAGCTGAAAAACACACATTCTTTTTTTTTTTCACTTTAAGATTTGAATTTGTCACACGGAAATTCTCTGTAAACCTGTAAATGGAGCATATTTGATTTAGGAATCTTTAAGAAAAAATAAGCAAAACAAACACAAAAAACTATGACTCTTTTCTAAGAAACAACTTAGAACAAGAGTAAGGCACAAGAGGTTAGATGGTAAGCACTCAATAGTAAGCCACATCTTGAGGCAGCTACACACAGAATAGTAATGATTTCGGACAAGTGCTAACATTCATTCAGAGTTAGACTCCAAAGTAAACCTTTCATAGATATTTTCCTAACCATTCTATGAGAAAGATTCCTTTATCACTAGAATTGACAGATGAAAGAATTGAGGCTTAGGGAGATTAAATAATTTTTCCAAGGTCACACAGCTAGGTATGGTGGAGCAGGGATTTGACATCAAGCCTCATTGTATACCTACACTCATTCTTTGCTCAAAGAGCTTACAGAAATTTTGTTCTCCATAATCTCCTCAAACTGACTTTAGCAACCTTCCTAAACATTCTTATTTCCCTCCATGCCTACTTTAGGTTCTCCAATCAAATCACAACAAACTACTTTAAATTAACAAAAACCTGATTGAGTCCAAATAATCTTTCTTTTGCAAGTGACCCCCTTTATGTAAATGAGGGAAAGTACTTCATCTTATAATGAAGCTAGCTTTCAGGTAAAATCAGGTGCAGGCATTCTAACAATGTCATCGGATCACACGTTTTGTTATCATTTTATTATCCAGTTCTGCTTTCCATTGTGTGGGTTTATCCTCAGCATGCCTTCTCCTTGAAGTAGCTTCACCTCTAATCCTTCTACATTAGCAGTCTCAGCTTTCCCAATGATCTAGCCAAGAAAGCTCAGGATTGCTTTTCTTTAGGCAGGCCTGCATATGTGCTCCCCCTTAGGGTTATGAGAGTTGTTTAACTCCTTTTAAATAATATATTCTGAGAATAGGGAATGGTTGTTTCCCAAAAGAGACTCAAGATGTTGATGACACTAGAAGGGAATGAAAGGGTGATCAAATTTCCTCAGTTTGAAGTCTAGCTAACCACTTACTTTTTTTCATACTCTATCTATATTAACCCATTTCCAAAGTTCACCTCCATCAACCTCCTTTAATCAATCTTACTGAATCTTGATTTTATCTTCAGGACATATGTGTTGAAAATATATATATTCCAGAGTCATAATCAATATCAGTTATTTGGGATATCTCTCTCTTATCACTACCACCTCTTGTATTCGTGTAAATTTCTAGAAATTGACAGCACCAGAGAATAAATTCTATTTTATATTTTTGGCATTGGAATTTCTTAGGACAATGAGAACTGCAGATGTGGAAATGAAAGTATTGGTTTACCATAAGCCAAGAAGATGTGTTAATGCATTATCATTACTAGTTTATTATTAGGTTACTTAATAGCTGTCAGTCTATACCACAGTAGGGAGTCATAATCACTCTTTTACTCCCAACATCCTGAATGTTGGAGAAAACCTTAGAAATGAGGGCAATGTGGCAGTGGGCATATTAGGCTACATCCTATATCTAGATTTTCTTTTGAGGGACATATGAAACAGTGACATTAGTCATAAGACAGGATATGACTTGAATCGCTCTAGGTACTGTTTCGAGAGGAGTTTCTTTGGGACAAAGAGCAGAAGCAGGGAGAAATCTCCAATTAGATTGTTAACCTAATAAATCAGGGATGAGACTCAACAGAGGATATGCCACAGGGACGAAGCATATCACTGTTTGGTTGTCTCAGCCATTTCCAGGATGCATCCTTTGTGTAAAACTTTGAAAAACTTCTGAAAGCATTTTTAAGATGGTTTGTCCCATAAAATGTATTAAACCTTAAGTGGTGAGACTTGACAGTTACACATGCAGGATTTTCATATTCATTCTTAGTTAGATAGCAATGATTTGCATAAGGGGAACTCTTTGATTTTAATGCTCTTTTTCCTGAATGGTTTTGCATAATTTTTATGTGATTTCCTTGATGAACCTGCTAAAATTCTTTCCTGTCCATAGTTTTGCATAATCTGCATAATAAGGACATACAGAGGAAGAACTGGGAACTGGGCAATTTTGCAAGATTACAGAAACATGTGTTGGGAGCTGCCTGTCAGCAAATGCTGCTAGAAATTCTGTGACTATCAGGACAAATCCTGCAGATAAGGGTAAAATAAATGGCTTTGGTAGGATTTTTTTATAGACTACTATTTCCTATGGGGTTATCACTACTTACAAAGAATTCAACTAGAATTATTATTTTGAAAAATAACTTTCTGGATACCTGCATACTTCTGTCTTCCAGATTTCTCTGAAACATTCCACTTCACAACTGCTCATCGCCCTGTTAGTGGACATTTTTGATTAGAGGGAACTTCTATAACATTGGATGATAGCTAGCTAGCAGGATATTCCAGTCACCTGGCTTCATAACAAATTATCCTAAAACTTAGAAGTTGAAAATAATTATTCTATTTTGCTCATAATTTTGTGTGCCGGGAACTCTGGAAAGGTTTGGGGTAGGAGTTCTCATTTGAAGCTACAGTCATCTGAAGGCTTGACTGGGTTGAATAGCCAAAGTGTCTTGCTCACATAGCTATCGATTGATGTTGTCTTCTGGGCTGTCAACCCAAGCACCTACGAGTGGCCTCTTCAGGTTGTGTAGGCTTCATCACAATATGATAGCCTTGTGGTAGTCAGATTCATGCAAGACAGTTCAAGACTCCAAATATGAGTTCTCCTACATGTAGGATGGAAATTGCATTACCTTTTATAATTTAGCCTTGATGTCAAACAGTGCCGTTTCTATTACATTCTACTGGATACAAGTGAGTCACGACCCCACCCATATTCAAGAGGGGGTGACATGTACTTGTCTCCTGATGATAGGAATGTCAAGGTCCCATTGGTGGTAGAGGAACATGTGGCATAGGAGATAGTATTGTGTCTATATTTAGAGAACATAATCTGCCACACAGGGTGAGTTAGTAAAAGTAGAATGTATGAAATCATTAATTTAAGGTAAAGTATAGAGGTGACCAGATCTTGTGAAGAAACAAAGGAGGTAGAAACTGCAGAATGTTTGCATTCTTGTGCTCACAAGAGCTGAAGGATCCAAGAATACAATAGAGGGTTATCCAAGTCAAGTTAAAGTTTCAACAAAGGCTTTACTCTGTATACCATACTCCGAGATACCTTAACAATGGCACTCTTATGGTAATTCACTCATCATTTCATAAACTTTTAGTGAGTACCTCTTACAGGCAATAGCAGAATGATCATGAATTATTTTAGGCATTTGACGTATATCAGTAAATAAATGTACCAAAAGCCCTACCCTCATGAAGATTCTATTATAGGAGAGTAATGATATTAAAATAAATAACTCCTCTTTCAAATTAAGTAAATGACAATTAGAAAGGGGGCTTCATGTAGTCCAAATAGCTTGCTTCACCCTAGAAGATGTTCTGGGCTGAAATTTTGCCAGGTGATTATGAAAGAGGCAAAGTGTTGAGATTGTGAGGAAATAATTTTACAAGTAAAAGGGTTAATTTTTCCTGAGAGTTCAAGAGGGATTCTGGACATTGTTAACCTTCTTCTCCAAAATCATGTTGTTTCATATCCATCTTGTGATGCTTGTTCTGCTGTGCTGTCACCCAAAAGAAATCTCTAAAAACCCCAATACTTCACCTTGTCTTGTACCCAGACTGTTTCATGGAACTTTGGATTCCATAAAAACACCTTATATTTCCTCATGTGATTTGTGAACAGAATAAGGCATAAAAGAGTGTGCTTGTTCTGAGACTATCTCTGCCACTACCATGCAAGCATGCTCAGGTTGACCAGCTAAAGGTCTAGAGACACATGGACCAGGGCACCATCACCTCAGTCTCCTGAGTAAAGCCCAGCCCACCTCCAGACACATGAATGAGCCCAGCCAAGATCCTATATGCATGAACAACAAACTTATTGTTATATGTAACAAGATTTTGGGGGGCTTCGTTAGATAGCATTTGGGGACAATAGAGAGACAACTGGAAGAAAGCAAAGCTCTTTCTATTGGAAACATGCTTGCTTACATATAGTTCTATTTTGAATCCAGCCAGCATAGGTCCCTGTCATTACCCGTTGTGCTCCCTCTGGGCTGAGGTGTGTGGAAAAATGATCTGAGTCAGAATTAACAGATTTGCCTGTAGATTCATGACAACGGTGAGACATAGAAGGATGACGTGCAACAAGGCTTCATTCATTTTGCTTGTGAAGGTTTATATTTTATGTCCCCTTGTTGCGGGAGACAAAAATCACTTTTTTTTTTTTTTTAGAGACAGAGTCTCACTTTATGGCCCTCGATAGAGTGGCATGGTGTCACACAGTTCAAAGCAATCTCCAACTCCTCGGCTTAGGTGATTCTCTTGCCTCAGCCTCCTGAGTAGCTGGGACGTCCACACATCTGGCTATTTTTGTGGTTGTTGCAGTTTGGCTGGGGCTGGGTTTGAACCTACCACCTTTGGTATATGGGGCTGGCACCCTACCAACTGAGCCACAGGTGCTGCCCCAAAAATCACTTCTAACGCGAGACACGGAAAGACGCCTCCGGGCGAAACTAAACTTTTTTTTTTTTTTTTGCGCAGTTTTTGGCCGGGGCTGGTTTTGAACCCACCACCTCCAGCATATGGGGCTGGCACCCTACTCACTGAGCCTCAGCCGCCACCCGAAACTAAACATTCATATGCTGCTTTGATATCCTTCCTTTAACATATCTAACGCCCTGTCTAAAAGTGAACTTAGCTTTGTTATTATTATTACAAATAAATCTGTTTGGGCAGCAGTATAGGAGGATGATAGCCATACAATCCTTGAACTATGTGGATGTGTCAGTACTGGCAATAATCTTGGCAAACTAGGGTTCTTTCCCAGAGTGCATGAAGCAAGGGCAGGGGGCAGGCTATTTAATTTCTGCTTCAAAATCATCATGACAGTTAACACTTTTGAGGGAAAAAATGTCTCAAAACAAAACTGGCCTTCCAAATAAGTGGAGTAGTTGCTCACTCTGCAAAGTGAGTGAAACTGTTGTATGAGTTACTTACCTTTATGTCTTGCACAGTCCTTATCAAATTGCAGATATCTCTGGGAGAAGTGACCTCTTCAGTCTTTAAGAGTCGACAGTTTGGGGGTGGCAGTATTATTTTAAAACAGGTGAGCACAAGAAAGACAACTAGCTCGTGTAATTGTTTATTTTCTGTCTTTTCACAATGAACTCCAAGAGGTCCAAGAGGACCTCCAAGATAAGCTCCAAGAGGTCTAGGACCATGTCTATTTTAATCATCCATTTTGAAGTTCCAGGACATGTAGGATACCCTCAATAATTCCTGTGGCATAAAAAGCAGAATGGAACAAACATGGGAAGGAAAGGAGAGAAAGAGGAAACAAAGAATGCTTAGGGAAAAGTTCAGAAGCCTAATAAATTCTAACACGGTGTTTCTCCTTGTATTAACTAGTTAATGACCTCTAGATACTTATTGAGCTCTTACTGTTCATACATGAGGGAGGAGAGTCCCCTTTCCTTTCCTTTAACCCAGTTTGGTTCTTTGACCTTTTACTCCTGTATGCTCCAAGATAAACAACACAACAACTCAAACCAAGAAGTTTCCGTGTGGGGCAGGCATTTAACTGCTTTAATGCATGATACACGACGTCCTCAAACCCCCTAGCCTGTGGAATTGAAACAAGCACAATGAGAACTCCAAGGTGACCAAATGAAAGACACACTTCAGAGGGCGCCCAGTTTCTCCCCGGTATTTGAGCCTAGTTCAGTGGCTTCTCAAACTTTAATGTGCATGCGAATCACCTGGGTATCTTGCTAAATATTCAGATTTTGATTCAATAGTTCTGGGGCAAAGCCTGAAATGTTGCATTTCTAATATGCTCCGTGGTGATACTGATGCTCCTAACCTGAAGAGCACACTGAATATATGAGGGACTTTAGGTCGTCACCACCCCTGCCAGGTGTGCGTATGCCGAATGTCAGCGTTCTGGATCAGTGTCCCGCACGTCCCCTGCCTTCTGCCTGGAGGGGAGGAGCCGAGGGCGGAGCGGGAGGAGTGGCGCGGGCTCCGCGTGGGTCCTGCTGGAGATCACCTCGGCCCCTAGGAGAGGCGGCGAGCTGCGGTGGCGCAGGAGGGGGCGGGTTTGGCGAGGGCGCGGCCTCTGAGAAGGGGGCGCAGGACGCGCATCCCCGGCGCTCGCCCGGGCCACTCGGAGCCTCGCGACAGCCCGGTGCCCCACTTGGCCACCCGCTCCGTGCTTCTTCTTTGCGCCCGCTTCTTGTCATCTCCCGTCTCACCCTTCTCGCTCCATCCCATCGCATACACCGCCATCCCAGTGCCTCAGAAAGCCGGAGGTGGTGCGCGGGGCTGCACAGGGCGCGACCTCAAGCGGTCCCCAGCTCGGCATTAGGGGGCGCGGACAACAGCATGGACACCAAACGCTGCTTCGCCAACCGCTTCGATGACTACCAAGGCAGCTTGCTGGCGGGCCAGTGCGAGGAGGCGGTGGCGCCGCTGGTCACCGCCACCATCGAGCGTATCCTCCAGGAGTTGCCCCCGCTCGGGGGCGGCGCTGAGGCCCGGGGGGCGACGGCCGGAGCAAACGGCTGCCAGTGGGGGCTTTACGGCGGCGTGGCCGGGGTGGCCTATATGCTCTACCACGTCTCACAGAGCCCGCTCTTCGCTGCAGCCCGGGAGCGCTACCTGCGTTCGGCCAAGCGCCTCATCGACGCGTGCGCCCGTGCCGAGGAGTGGGGCGAGCAGGACGCCGACACACGCGCAGCCTTCCTGCTGGGGGGCGCGGGCGTGTAC
Source organism: Arctocebus calabarensis (assembly GCA_963573935.1). NCBI lineage: Eukaryota > Metazoa > Chordata > Mammalia > Primates > Lorisidae > Arctocebus > Arctocebus calabarensis. The sequence goes on from CAUYON010097032.1 coordinate 21,232, forward strand.
GCCGTGGCCACACTCGTGTACCACGCTCTGGGCCGGTCCGACTACGTGCAGCCACTGGGCAAGTTCCGGGCTCTGTGCACCGTCTGCGCTCCGGTCTCCTTCCTGGAGTGCGGCTCCGACGAGCTGTTCGTGGGCCGCGCGGGCTACCTGTGTGCCGCGCTGGTGCTCAAGCAGAAGCTCGCCCAGGAGGTAAGGTGCAGCCCCGGGCGCGGGAGGGCGCTCGTCGCCTGCCCGGTCCTGCCCGGCCACCCTTCCTCATCCTCCTGGGCTCCCGCAGCACCTCCCGCGGGTGATCTTCGTCTCTTTGTTACTCTTTGGCTAGGGCTGTCTTCTCTTCAGTATCTTGAGGTTTACCTCCTGCTTTTTGGGTCCCCTTTCCTCCCTCTTTTTCAATCTCTCATTTGTTGGAGTTCAGCATATTTACTCGCGTTTTACACTGAACATGGATGGCATCACCCCAGATGCAGCCTTTTTACGTGAGATAAAAACCTCAGGAACGGAAAGGATTTCCTTCTTTTAGGCACTGTTGTCAAACGCTGAAGCATCCTTGAATTGTTAGAGTACTAGAAAAGTAATGGGACTTCTGGGGGCTAATGTGGAGTTAAGTTGCTTCTGAACTCCTGAGTATGTGGCCGGGAATAACTGCCCAGCTGCAGATCCGATGGGTTTACCGTCTTGCTTACTATTCTGTTCATCTCATGGCTCTTATTAAAATGCATATCTGATGGGAGTGTCCCCTTTTTAAATACATAAATGTAGAGGGAAATGTACCCCACTGTGATTGAATGTTCACCTTTTTTTTTGTTTTCATTTTTAAATGTGTACTTAAGATGGTCAAGACTACAGCTTTCTCGAAAGGGCAGCTTTTCTCCATGAATAGCTTTTCAGAGGCTCCTTCAAGTGAAATGGTGTTCAAAACTATATGCGTGAGTTTTTGTCTGAATTCACTTTGAATACAGCATGTGGATATTAGAAGAGAATGTGCCAGTTCCTGTGAAGTAGGAAAAATAAAACTCTGAAGGATCATAGTAACTAGAACTGGAAGGGAGACACTTTCATTCATAATCCACTGGAGCCAAATACTGTTGTTCTAGGGAGGAAGTGACACATTTAACTTGGCTTTATTTGGATGAGAAAGGCTTGTGAAAAAAAAAATACTGAAAGCAATAAACTAAAGGCTAAAAAATAAAATAGAGTGTTTTAAAAGAGTGATTAACCTAGATAACCTCTACAGAGACAGACTTGATTTTTTTTTTTTTAATAGCAAGTGAGGTTGATTCAAGTAAGAAAAAAGATTACTAAAGAATGGCACTGTGCTTGCTAGGCAGCAAAGGTCTGTATGACAAAGTTGTCTCGAAATAGTTCACTCTGCTTCTGAGTCACTGTTATCTGTTAACGGTTTCCCAAGGGCCCTTCCAGGAGTATAAAATCTTTTAGGAGGACACAGATATTTACATATCATTTCCATTGCATTTGCATCGCTTCCCAGACCTCACAATCTGGTGGTAGGCAATTTTCAAATGTACTTTTCTTTCCAGTTGTTTTGCTGAAGTTTGTCTCTGCCCCTTTTCATACCTTGGAGGTCTTTTCTCCAGAATGGAATAGCGAAGAGTGGGAGACCCACCAGGTCACACAGGTGGAAGCAGACCAGAAGGATTCTTTGCCCCAAAACTGGTCTTTCAGGGTCAGTCTGCAACAATGCTCATCCACAAAGACATTTATTAAGACCTCTCCTCTGCCCTTCTGCCAAACAAGATCTGTCTTTTTGTACTAATCAAGTTGAGGTGCTTTGGCCCCGGCTCCCAGGAGATAGAAGAAGATTCAAGGGTAAAAGAAAAACAAACAAAAAAACCCTACATCTTTTAACCTGAATGAACTGGCTAGTCCCAGTGCCAGCCTCAGCTGTGACAATCTAACACATTCAGGCATGAAGGGTATAGGGCAAGGGCTAAGCAAACCAAGGTAGAGGCCCTTTCAGGGGAAAGTATAAGTCATGACACCATTCCTAAGTCCTAGCTAGTATGTGGCTTTACCCTCATTAGATGATCCATAAACCTTGATTAAATTGAATTGTGAACTTGTGTCATTTCTCTATAAACAGTGTCTCATTATGTCCTTGGTATCTTTTCCTCCAATTTCATTTATATTCACATTTCTCTGGCAATTCCCTGAGTTATCACACTAGTTGAGAACCTCCCTATACTACTTGTCACATCTTTGGCATGTAATACATTGTTGAATGAATGAATCATTATATACTGGGATTGGTGTAATGTACTCTCAGCTAAATTCTCTTATTCAAGCCATTTTACCTACCACTAAGAAACCAATCTTCTTATAAAACACTTTTCATTATGTCATTTTCCTGCTTAGCTTCCTACAATGGCTCCCTATTACTCTTTCTCCAGTGGCTCCTCACTGTTAAGGATATGATACTTAAAATAACCAACAAGGGCTCACGTGATCTAACCTCATGCATACCTCCTCCACTTTTTGCTCTCTCTTCTTCAACCACACTGGCTTTCTTGCTGTTCTAGGCACTCTCCTGTCTCAGTGTGTTTGTACTTGCTGTTTTTTCTGCTTGGAATACTTCCTCTTGATGTTTTTATACCTGGTTCCCTGACCTTGAACAAGTATTTACCTTCTCAATGAAGCCTCTCTTGTCTACACTATTTAAAATTGCAACCTCACCCCCTTCACTGATTCCCCTTTTCTGATTTATTTTATTTATTTATATCTTCACCAATTAGAAAAAGCTCATAAAGGTAGAGAATTTTTGTTTCTTTTCCGTATACCCAGAATCAATACAGTGACTGGTACATATTTAGGTACCCAGCTTTTCTTTTTTTGGGGTCATTGCAAATATTATCTACCATATGATTTGATTTATCACTTAATTTTAATGGTGTCCCATTTATCATTACTTTCCTTTATGGTGGTACTTTTGATGTCATATTTAAAGAAATCCTTTCCCACTGCCAAAGTCTCAATAAATGCCGTAGAACCTCCACTGTTGACCACCTCCCTATATTGACCACCTCCTTAAGTTGACCTGATTTTCATAGACCAGACATGCACCACATGTACATATCAGTACAGTAGGTCTAGTTCCTTATGTTGACGACCTCCCTATGTTGACCAGTTTGTTATAGTCCCTTGGGTGGTCAACTTAACAGAGGAGGTTCTACTGTATTAGTTGAATGAATGAATGAATGATAGTTTCTTAGAAATTTTTCCTCAAATTAAGCTCAGCTAATAGACCAGTGCTTCTTAAACTTTAATGTGCATATGAATTACATGTAGATCTTGTAAATACAATATAGATTCTGATTCAAGCTTAGGGTAAGGCCTGAGATTCTGCATTTCTAAAGAGTTCTTAGGCGATGTTGTTATTGCTGACCTAGGGACCATGTTTTGACTACTAAGTCCTCACAGTGCTGCATAGATTTTGGCATTATACCAGACCCCTCTCCTAAGGCCTGCTATAAAACACCATTCAGTGAGGCTTGATATATTTATTTATAAGGCTGCTGTTTAGAATGCTGATTGCTATATCCTACCAGGCTTACATTATCTGGACTCACAAGAGGAATTTATCTCAGGATATAGAAATAGAAATAATTGTGCTTCTATTGCTAATTGATAGAATTTTTTTAAATTTCACAATATGTTATGATGTCATGTATCCGATGTTGTCTTTCATTTTGTGTTAGCTAGTAGGAAGTGCATGACCAGAATTGTGGTCCTCATAGCCTGCATACAGTGCCTTGTGGTCCTCATAGCCTGCATACAGAATTGTGGTCCTCATAGCCTGCATATATTTCCATATACTAGCCTTTACCCTTGGGTATATCTGATTTGTTCCTTCCTTCATTTACCCATTTCTGGATTTTTTTCTTCCATTTGATTTCATCGTTTATATTCACATTTATAAGACTCAGAGATGAAAAAATATATATGTGCATTTGGAGAGAGACATATACAGGCAGACAGAGAGAAACAGTCTATCCCAGTAATGTATTTGCATTTAATTCATCCCTCCTGGAAATACTCAGTAGAATAGCTTTGAGGGTTTCTTGGGCAGATATCTCTGAGCAAAGGGGCACTGAAGTCCCCAGAAATCATGTCACTTAATCTTTATTGGGTTCAGTCTGGTTTTCATTGATTGGTGGAAATGTTATCAGGGAATTTTGGGGGTTTGGGGGGGCATAGGATCTCCTTTAAAATAACTTTGCCACTGAGTGATTATGGACAGAGAATTTAACATCTTTGAGCCTCAATTTCTCACTTTTTTTTTTTTTTTTGGAGACAGAGCCTCAAGCTGTCACCCTGGATGGAGTGCCGTGGCATCATGGCTCACAGCAACCTCCAATTCCTGAGCTCAAGCGAGTCTCTTGCCTCTGCCTCCCAAGTAGCTGGGACTATAGGCGCCCGCCACAACGCCCGGCCAT
>CAUYON010097033.1:0-13616 GCA_963573935.1 Arctocebus calabarensis
TATATTATTATAAAGGGAAATTACAAACATATTTCACTTATAAGTGAGGATACAATATCCTAAACAACATATTAACAAGTTGAATTAAAAATTAATGTTTAAGTAATGTACTTTGGTCAAAATTGAATCCAATTTATGTGAAAATTAATCACTATTTTCTTTCCCTCACCCCCTCCCTCCTTCTCTCTCTGTCTACTCTCTCCTTCCCTCATGCCCCATTGTGTCATTAATTGTCACTAATTGTCCTCAAATCAAAGTTGAATACATGGGATTAATGCTTCTCCATTCCTGTGATGTTTCACTAAGAATAATGTGTTCCACCTCCATCCAAGTTACTATAAACACTGCAAAGTCATTGTTTTTGATGGCTGAGTAATATTCCATGCTATACATATACCATAGCTTATCTATCCATTCCTGGGTCGAAGGACATTTAGGCTGTTTCCACATTTTAGCAATTATAAATTGGGCTGCAATAAACAGCTCAGTACAAGTGACTTTATAATAAAAGTTTTTTTTTTTTTTTCTTCTGGATAGATGCCCAGTAATGAGATTGCAGGATCAAATGGGAGGTCTAGGTTGAATTCTTTGCGCTTTCTCCATACTTCCTTCCAAAAAGGCTATATTAATTTGCAGTCCCACCAGCAGTGTACAAGTGTTCCTTTCTCCCCACATCCATGCCAGCATCTGCAGTTGTGAGATTTTGTGATATAGGCCATTCTTGCTAGAGTTAGATGGTATCTCAGGGTGGTTTTAATTTGCATTTCTCTAATACTTAGGGATGATGAACATTTTTTTCAAGTGTTTACTGGCCATTTTTCTGTCTTCTTTAGAGAAGATTCTATTCATCTCTCTTCATTGGTGTATGGGATTGTTGGGTTTTTTCTTGTAGATTAATTAAAGTTCTGTATAGATCCTGGTAATTAAATTTTTGTCAGATTTAAAATACACAAATATCCTTTCCAATTGGGTAGGTTGTCTATTTGCTTTGGTTGTTGTCTCCTTGGCTGTACAGAGCTTTTCAGTTTAATTAAGTCCCATTTGTTTATTTGTAGTTGTTGCTATTGCCATGGCAATCTTCCTCATAAAGTCTTTCCCAGGCCACTATCTTCCAGTGTTTTTCCGATTCTTTCTTTAAGGATTTTTATCATCTCGTGCCTTAAATTTAAGTCCTTTATCCATCTTGAATCAATTTTTGCAAGTGGAGAAAGGTGTACATCCAGTTTCAATCTTTTACATATTGATATCCAATTCTTCCAGCACCATTTATTGAATAGGGAGTCTTTCCCCCAGTGAACGCTCTTGTTTGGTTTATCGAAGATTAGATAGCTGTAAGTTGTTGGTTTCATTTTCAGGTTTTCTATATGATGCCAAGTATCTGTGTCTCTATTTTTGTGCCACTACCATGCTGTCTTGATCACTATGGCCTTGTAATATAGCCTAAAATCTGGTATGGTGATACCCCTAACTTTGTTTTTATTGCTAAGAACTCCCTTAGCTATATGGGGGTTTTTCTGGTTCCATACAAAGCACAGAATCATTTTTTCCAGGTCTTGAAAAGTTAGGATGTTGGTATTTTAATAGGGATGGCGTTGAATTGATAAATTGCTCTGCAAAGTATAGACATTTTAACAATGTTGATTCTTCCCAGCTTTGAGACTGATATGTTCTTCCCTTGTTAAAGTCCTCTGCTAATTCCTTTCTTAGGGTTTCATAATTTTCTTTAAAGAGGTCTTTCACTTCTTTTGTTAGGTATATTCCTAAGTATTTCATTTTCTTTGGGGCTATGGTGAAGGGAGTTGTGTCCTTAATTAACCTCTCATCTTGAATGTTGTTGGCATATACAAAGGCAACTGACTTGTGGACATTGAGTTTATATCCTGAGACATTACTGTATTTTTTCATGACTTCCAAGAGTCTTGTAGTTGAGTCTTTGAGGTTCTCTAAGTATAAGATCATAACATCAGCAAAAAGGGAGAGTTTGACCTCCTCTGCACCCATCTGGATGCCCTTTATTTTCTTGTCTTATCTAATTGTATTGGCTAGAACTTCCAGCATTATGTTGAATAGCAATAGTGATAGAGGACAACCTTGTCTGGTTCCAGTTCTAAGAGGAAAAGCTTTTAGTTTTACTTCAGTAAAATATTAGCTGTGGGTTTATCATAGATAGCCTCGATCAGTTTAAAAAATGTGCCGCCTATACCTATACTCTTCAGTGTTCTAATTAGAAAAGGATGCTGAATTTTATTGAATGCATTTTCTGCATCTATTGAAAGGATCATATAGTCCTTGGTTTTACTTCTGTTGATATGGTGGATGCCATTTACTGACTTTCGAATATTAAACCAACCCTGCATCCCTGGGATGAAACTTACTTGATCATGATGTATGACTTTTTTGATGATAAGCTATAATCTATTGGCCAAGATTTTGTTGAGAATTTTTGCATCAATATTTATTAGTGAAATTGGTCTGAAATTTTCCTTTTTAGTTGAGTCTTTACCCAGTTTTGGTATCAGAATGATATTTGCTTCATAGAACGTATTGGGGAAGATTCCTTCCTCCTCAATTTTTTGGAATAATTTCTGTACTATAAGAATAAGCTCTTCTTTGAAAGTTTTATAAAATTCTGGTGTGAAGCCATCCGGACCAGGGCATTTTTTTGTTGGGATATTTTTTATTGTTTCTTTAATCTCAGTGCTTGAAATTGGTCTGTTCAGGAGATCTGGGCTAAGTCTAGGGAGAGGGTGTGATTCCAAATATTGATCTATCTCCTTCACATTGTCAAATTTCTGGGCATAAAGTTTCTGGTAGTATTTGAGATAATCTCTTATATTTCTGTAGCATTAGTTGTTATTTCCCCTTTATCATTTCTGATTGAGGTTACTAGAGATTTTACCTATTTATTTCTAGTTAGTCTGGCCAAAGGCTTATCTATTTTATTTATTTTTTTAAAAAACCAACTCCTTGTTTCATTAATTTTCTGAATAATTCTTTTGTTTTCAGTTTCATTGATCGCTGATTTCATTTTGAATATTTCTTTTCTTCTGCTGGGTTTAGGCTTAGATTGTTCTTCTTTTTCCAATTCCATCAGATGGCTTGTGAGTTTGTTGATACGCTCTCTTTCGGTTTTTTGCTTGTAGGCTTCTAAAGCGATAAATTTTCCTCTCAGGACTGCTTTTGCTATATCCCATAGGTTTTGGTAGTTTGTGTCTTCATTGTTGTTATACTCAAGGAAGTTAATGATTTCCTTTTTTATTTCTTCCTGCACCCAAATGTCATTCAACATAAGGTTGTTTAACTTCCATGCCTTTGTGTGAGATTGAGCATTTTTGTTGGAGTTGAGTTCCACTTTTAGTGCCTTGTGATCTGAAAAGATGCAAGGTAGAATTTCAATTCTTTTGATCTTGCTGATGTTTGTTTTGTGTCCTAGGATATGATCAATTTTGGAGAAGGTTCCAAGGGACAATGAGAAGAATGTATATTCTATATCTTTGGGATGGAGCGTTCTATATACATCTATCAAGCACAGTTGTTCTAAAGTCCCATTTAAATCTCTAATATCTTTATTTAATTTCTGTTTAGAGGATCTATCCAGCTCTGAAAGAGGGGTGTTAAAGTCCCCTGTTATTATGGTGTTATAGGATATCGTATTGCTTAGACTAAGCAAGGTCTGTTTTAAGAATCTGGGAGCATTTAAATTGGGTGCATAAATATTTAAAATTGAAATGTATTTTTGTTGTATTTTTCCCTTAACCAATATGGAGTGACCATCATTACTTTTTTTAACTTTAGTTGCTTTAAATCCACATGTATCTGAGAATAAGATTGCAACCCCTCTTTTCTTCTGAGTTCCGTTTGCCTGAAAAACTGACTTCTAACCCTTAACTCTTGAGTTTTAATTTGGCTTGTGATGTGAGGTGTGTTTCCAACCAACAGCAAATAGATGGCTTGTGTTTTTTAATCCAATCAGCCAATCTATGCCTCTTGAGTGGGGAATTCACAGTTTTACCCATAATTGTTACTACACTTATACTTTTGAAATATAGCAGACATATATTGTAGTATATGGTATATGGTAGATTAGAATTCAATTAAATAAAGATATTAGAGATTTAAATGAGATTTTAGGACAACTGTGCTTGATAGAAGTATATAGAGCACTCCATCCCAAAGATATAGAATATACGTTCTTCTCATCGTCCGATGGAACATTCTACAAAATTGATCATATCCTAGGACACTTAAACCTTTTGCCATTTAGAACTCAGAAAAATTCCGGTTATTAAAAAATAACTTGAAAAAAATAATCAATCAGAAAAAATTAAAATAATTTTAAGTCTTTTTATGTATTTATTTATTTATTTTTGAGACAGCACTTCACTTTGTTGCCCTCGGTAGAGTGCCGTAGCATCACAGCTCACAGCAATCTCCAACTCTTGGGCTTAAGCAATTCTCTTGCCTCAGCCTCCGGAGTAGCTGGGACCACAGGTGCCCACATCACCCAGCTTTCTTTTGTTGCAGTTGTCGTTGCTGTTTTAGCTGGCCGGGGTGGGTTTGAACCCGTCACATTTGGTATATGGGGCCAGCACCCTACTCACTGAGCCACAGGCACCACCCTTAAGTCTTTTTAATTACTGATTTACTATAAGTTTTATTTTTTAAAGTTTCTATAATTTTTTTCTATTATGTGATATATTTTTAAACAGGGAAATAATTAAATGGCACAATGAAAGAACTTTGGAGTTTCTAGTTCAAAAGTTCAACTTATAGCTCTTTTCTCTTCCTTCCCCGTGTGTCTCTCTTTTTTCTTCCTTCCCCCGCGTCTCCTGTCTCTCTCTCTCCCTCCCTCCCTTCTCTCCCTTCTCTCTTTCTCCTCTCTTTCCCTGTTTCTCTCTCTCTCTCTCTCTCCTTCCCCTTAATGCTGCTCTGCAGCTTCCCTGCTAATAAAGACCTTTTGTGCAAAAAAAAAAAAAAAGTTCAACTTATAGAAGGGAAAACTGAACCTCCTAGAATATTAAATGACTTGGCCATAGTTTCTCCGCAAATTCTCGCTTTTCCTATTTCATTTCCTAACATTAAGGGTTATTTCTGGCTCGGCGCCTGTGGCTCAATGGGCTAAGGCGCCAGCCACGTACACCTGAGCTGGCGGGTTCGAATCCAGCCCGGGCCTGCCAAACAACAATGATGGCTGCAACCAAAAACTGGCTGGGCATTGTGGCGGGTGCCTGTAGTCCCAGCTACTTGGGAGGCAGAAGCAAGAGACTCGCTTGAGCCCAGGAATTGGAGGTTGCTGTGAGCTGTGATGTCACAGCCCTCTACCCAGGGTGACAGCTTGAGGCTCTGTCTCAAAAAAAAAAAAGAGGGTTATTTCTGAATGCTCACTTTTATGAACTTTTAACTTTTGATTAGAAATGCAAAAAGGACTTCATTCTCTTCTTTAAATATATTAAGGAATTCTTTTTTAGCTATGAACTATAGTAGTTCATCCTAAATACAGTTTTACCCATGTTGTTATTATACTTATACTTTTGAAATATAGCAGACATGTATTGTAGTATATGGCATATGGTAGATTAGAATGGTCTTGTTATGCATTACTGTCTGAAAGCAGCCAGCTATCTTATTATTCTTTCATTCAATATTTATTGAACACCTGTCATATGCTACCTATTGTATCATAAATGAGTCTTAGAAAGATAAATATGTTTCACGGGGCTCAAAGATCACCATGTAACAGTGATCAAAATCCAGTAAGAATATATGAGCCTTTGAAGTTATCAAAAGCTTTAAAAATTAATTATATCACCATCAAATTAAATTATAGGGCCAGCTTGCTGCACAGGTCATTAATAAACTTTCTTTTTCTTGCTAAAACTTTACTTGCTCTTTTAAATTATTTCAGCAACTACCTATAGCCACCATGCTGCACTAATATCACTTTTTCTATTTCATCTGGGAAGGTGGCAAGACTTCAGAGTCACTCTCTGCTAACAGTACAGGAACAATATATAGAGATGGTAGTATAGAATGTTAGAAGGCTTATTTAGTTTAATCCTTCCAATAATCCTATGAGATGAATTCTCTTATTACGTATGTATTCTATAAATGAAGAAGCTAAATAATTGCCAAAGATTGTAAAGCTTGAACTTTGTGAGATTCAAGAATCCTTAGCATATGACTTGGTGCCTGTGGCTCAACAGGCTAAGGCCCCAGCCACATACACCTGAGCTGGCGGGTTCGAATTCAGCCTGGGCCCACCAAACAACAATGACAGCTGTAACCAAAAAATGGCCGGGCATTGTGGCAGGTGCCTGTAGTCCCAGCTACTTTGGAGGCAGAGGCAGGAGACTCACTTGAGCCCAGGAATTAGAGGTTGCTGTGAGCTATGATGTCATGGCACTCTATCCAGGCTGACAGCTTGAGGCTCTGTCTAAAAAAAAAAAGAAAAAAGAATTCTTAGCATAACCATTGTGCCACTGCCTAAAAATGAATGAAATGCTGACATCTTTGAAGTTCCATCAAATCATCAAAATTCATGTTTTTTTAGAGTTTTTCTGTTAGAAAATGTAAGGCAAATTCTGCTATGAGCTGTGATGCCATGGAGGGAGGGAGGGAGGAAGGAAGGAAGGAAGAGAGGGAGGGAAGGAAAGGAAGATAAGGCAAATTCAAGCGTCCTCTTAGCCAACATACATTCTACAATCTTGGTAACTCAGTAAGTAGGGCACCAGCCACATACAGTAGGGCTGGCAGGTTTGAACCAATCTTGGTAACTCGGTAAGTAGGGCACCAGCCACATACAGTAGGGCTGGCAGGTTCGAACCAATCTTGGTAACTCAGTAAGTAGGGCACCAGCCACATACAGTAGGGCTGGCGGGTTCGAACCAGGCCCAGGTCAGCTAAACTGCAACCAAAAAATAGCTAGGCATTGTGGTGGGTGCCTGTAGTCCCAGCTCCTGGGGAGGCTGAGGCAAGAGAATCACTTAACCTCAGGAGTGTGAGTTGCTGTGAGCTGTGACGACACAGTACTCTACTGAGGGCAACATAGCGAGACTGTCTCAAAAAAAAGAAAAAAAAGTTTCCAGAGAAAGCAAGACTGCTATAACCTTCCCCCTAGATAATCTGATCAACGCTGGGCCTTTCCCCATTGTAGGTCACCTGTCAACATTAGTATACATCCTTTCCTTCCATTTGACCTTGAAACCTTAGATTATTATTTTGTTTTCTTTGCTTTAACACTAAAGCTTCTGTACGTTAAGTTGCATCTCTGACCTGCGTCTGGGTCAGAAAACTATTTGTTTATTTTTTTCTAGGTCAGTGACTTCATTCTGAAACTCAATATTCTAGGGGGACAGGAAGGGAGGCCCTATTTTTTTAAAAAATACTCTTAGTAAGGGCAAACTTGGTTTTGTCTTCCAGCACAGTGTTATAAGACTGCTGCGCTTTTGTCAGTGAAAACTACCCTAAATCAGAAAGAGAAGAAACAGTTTTTGTGACCTTTACTGGAATAGTACTAAAGTACATCTACTTTGAATTATGACATTCATCTTGCCACTTTCCCCCATAATATATACTCATATGTGATTTTTTTTTTCACAGTTCTTACCTAGGAATATAATATTGTTTTAAAGATAAGTTTGATAGTTACATACAAATCTTTACTGAAGAGTAGTTGATATATCTATCTTATAAAAATCTGAGTGAATAAAGTTACTCTTGAAGTTCTATTTTTATCCTTAAATTAAAGTTTAAAGAAAGGAAAGGGATTAGCAGTTATTATTAGATTTTTATGTTAAAAATTATGAACTTTCAATATATAAATTTCAAGTTTTTCCCAATACGCTTTATTGCTTCCTCTGTCTTTTCATTTTCCTGTGCTGTCCATCAACCATTTCCTATCCTTTTGGGATTTTCTTAATTTATGTTTGCATTACAATGTCATATTTCTTTTATTTTAAATGATTTTAATTTCATTTTTAATATATAGTGAGAGCACACTGTAATCTCATTTCACTGCTTTTCACTTTCAAAGTAACTTTGTCTTTTGAAATTTTTGCCTTCTAAAATAAGTTAGGCCTTTTAGAGTCTACATAAAGAAATACTCTCTTTTCTCTTTGAATTTTCTGTATTTATACAAAAGAATTCCATGTACCCAAATACTTTTTTAATGTAGATATGCTTAGTAAATGGACTTTCCTGTATAATAAATATTTCTTCATTTGCATATTTGGATAATTCCACTGATAAAATTATGTACAATAATTAACAGCTTTATACTTTTATGTTAGAAGAGAGATTATTTTCTTTTTTTCTTCACAATAAAAATAGCTTTATTTGCTTTTTTTTTCCTGATTTTGCCAATAGCACAAGCTTATTCTTAGAGTTTACAATATCTTTATTATGAAAATATTCAGCAGTTCTGGGCAATAGACTAGATGTACACATAGAAACATATAAAAAAAAAGCACTAAGTGAAAAATGTAAAAATCAAAATGCGATGCTAAGTAAATTTAAACTATCAATACAAAAAATAAGAATATGTTTTGTAGGAATGTATACAAACCAAAAGATTTACAAAAATACATTAGAATAATTGTCAATTCTGCATTGACTCTGGTTAAATACAAAAAATTAAAAACATTGTCAATGTGTGTGTTTAGGGGTGGGAGTGTTGCAAGATCTAAATGAGGGAGAGGGATAAAGACAATGAAAGAAGCAATTTCAGATAATACAGAAATGTACACAGAAGTTAACATCACTCTGAATCCCACTATGTGGTGATTATCACAGTTAACATGTTTTAGCCATCCAGTTACACAAGAACACGCACAATTTAAAGTAGGATTATAATGCTTTTTAATCCTTGTTTTTTTTGTTTGTTTGTTTTTAGAGACAGAGTCTCACTTTGTTGCCCTAGTAGAGTACCATGGCATCACAGGTCACAGTAACCTCCATCTCTTGGGCTTAGGCGATTCTTTTGCCTTAGCCTCCCAAGTAGTTGGGACTACAGGCACCTGCCACAAGGCCTGGCTATTTTTTTTTTTTTTTTTTTTTTTGCAGTTTGGCCAGGGCTAGGTTCAAACCCACCACCCTCAGTATATGGGGCGGGCGTCCTACTCACTGAGCCATAGGCGCTGCCCTAACCTTTGTTTTTATTTAACAATACAATATAAATATAGTGATATAACACTGAAAATTTTAATAATTATAACTTAATTCATAGATGTGCATAATATATTTAAATACTATTATGTTGATATATATTTACTTTATTTCTAGTTTTTGTTATAACCAATATTGTAATCATTCTTATACATAACAACTTTTAATCGATTTGCCTTTTGTTGGAAGTGTGCATTTAAATTACTGATACAGGCTCGGTGCCTGGAGCTCAGTGGTTAGGGCACCGGCCACATACACAGGCACTGGCAGGTTTGATCTCAGCCTGGGCCTGCTAAATAAAAATGGCAACTGCAACAAAAAAATAGTCAGCGTTGTGGTGGGTGCCTGTAGTCCCAGCTACTTGGGAGTCTGAGGCAAGAGACTCACTTAAGCCAGGAGTTAGAGGTTGCTGTGAGTTATGACGCCATGCCACTCTACTGAGGGCTACACAGTAGGACTATGTCTCAAAAAATAATAATAATACTAAATAAATAAATAAATTATTGAAACAAAGTGTCAAATTGTTTTCCAGAAATTAGCTATTTTTATGTTGCCAAAATGAATTTCTACAAAGTTCTAAAACTTAAAACACTTACTAAAAAGAAAAAGCCAGCAAACAGAAACAAAACTATCTCCATTTTCCAGCCCATCCAAATGTCCAGCTCTCAACCATAGCGTAAATGTATTCACCAAGTCCTTTCTATTCTATTCATGTAGGATAAAAGATTATGGAACATTCTAATGTCAAAGTACAACTGATGGTTTAGCATTGCCTTCATCTGATCTAAACATCAGGGGCTGAAAGAAAGCAGAAGGGATGTACCTAGAATGTACCTCCCATTCCATTTGTATGAATTTACTTCAATAGTACATCAACTTTCTGGTGCTAAGATTTATGTTATATGCATCAGAATCCTGAAGTTGAAAAGAATTGCCAGGTGCAGTGGCTCATGCCTGTAATTCTAGCACTCTGGGAGGATGAGGTAGGTGGATTGCTTGAGCTCAAGAGTTCGAGACCGGCCTGAGCAAAAGCAATACCCCATCTCTACCAAGAATAGAAAAACTGAGGCAAGAGGATTGCTTGAGCCCAGAGTTGGAGGTTGCTGTGAGTTATACACCACAGCACTCTACCCAGGGTGACAACTTGAGACTCAGTGTCCCAAAAAAAAACAAACAAACACTTAAATCCTTTAATCAGGGTGGTGCCAGCCCCATTATACCGAGGGCAGTGGGTTCAAACCTGGCCCTGGCCAAACTGCAACAAAAAAATAGCTGGGCATTGTGGCGGGCGCCTGTTGTTCCAGCTACTCCAGAGGCTGAGGCAAGAGAATTGCCTAAACCTAAGAGTTTGAGGTTGCTGTGAGCTGTAACGCTACCTCACTCTACTGAGGGTGACAGAGTGAAATTCTGTCTCAAAAAATAAATAAATTAAATAAAATAAAGCCTTTATTTTATTACTCACTAATAGTAGGACCAATATTCAGAATAATTGTGAGTTTCTGTTTTAAACCTCATTCCTCAAGTGCAATTTAAATTTTTTTGAAAGTTTTGTCTTCATTGGTAATCTTTTGCCCCAAATAGTTGGATAGGTTTTCAAACATAACAAATGAATCAGAGTGCCCCAGCTGGAGTGGCTTGATGGGGATGGCTGAGCCTAGATGTCAAGCCAGTCAGACTCTGAGCTTTGCCCATATTCAAGTACTTCAGGGCTTTGGGTTAGTCACTTAACTCCTGTAAGTCTCACTTTCTTCAACTATTACATGAGGAATAGGATATCTACTTGGCTGTACCTCTAGTATTTAGAGAAAATGTTTCAACACGTATTTGTTAGTGAATTAACTTAAGGTAATAAATAGGAATAGTGAATGTGAAATGCCTAGAACCTAGCAAGTACTCATTAACCAGTGGTTATTATGATTGTAAAGATAAAATGTGGGTATGTTGTTGGAGAGAAACAAATAGCAAAAAATTTCAAATATCCCTGATAATGGCAGATGGGATTCTGAGGCTAGGTGCTGGGTCTAGTGTGAATCTAAAATGTAGGAATTGGCTAGGCACCTGTGGCTCAAGCAGCTAAGGTGCCAGCCACATACACCTGAGCTGGTGGGTTCGAACCCAGCCCAGGCCCGCCAAACAAAAAAATAGCAGGGCGTTGTGGCTGGCGTCTGTAGTTCTAGCTACTTGGGAAGCGGAAGCAAGAGAATCGCTTGAGTCCAGGAGTTGGAGGTTGGTGTGAGCCGTGATGCCACGCTTGAGGCTCTGTCTCAAAAAAATAAAATAAAATATAGGAATTAATATCAATAGGTTAGAGGAAGACAGGGAGTTGCTCTGAATTAGGCTCTGCATTCTGGAATACCAACAGCTTCACCAAGTAGAATATACCCATGAGGCTTTTTATAATGTGTGAATGTGAATAGTCAACTCATCAAGGCAAAGTCCTTAAGTTTTATGTACGTAATATCATCGCTAACTCAGAGCCACATTGCTGAAACAATTGCTAAATGCATGCTTTCTTAATGCTACTATGTGGCAGGAATTTAAATTAATAATCTCTTTCTAAGTAATATCATTAGTAAAACGATATTATTCAAAGCCATTTGAGTGGTAATTACTATAGAAAGACTAATTGCCTTAATGAATTATATGGGCCAATAGCTCTATAGTACCCAAAGAAAAACATTTTCGAATGAGAGGGGAAAAAGAAACTCCAAAAGGAATTCCTTTAAGCGAACATTCTTAAATTTAGTGAGTCTGGCTTATTTCCTGCACACAGATGTTATATTGCTGGATATTATGTTGCTGGAGTGGCTGAGCTGGGATAAAAAGAGATAGAAAGCCTAATTCTCTGAGGATACTATGGAATATTCTGTTCATCACTCAGGGGAAGGCACTATATAAATTACATTATAACAATACTGCCTGTTTCTGATAAGGTAGCACTGAAAGAATTCAACATGACAAGAAGTCATTTACTATCATACTATTTTGATTCTCTTGGTGATGTGATAAAGTTCATGCTGATACCTGCTTTTTATTTGATTAACTTCAGCTTCTCTGAATGCCAACTTTTCCCATTAAAAGTCTTCACTGCAAAATATAAACTGGGACTGGTAATATCTGGGCCCTATCACTAAGGAAAGAATGTATACTCCATACCTGTTATAGACAAAATAATGATTCCCAAAGATGTTCATGTTCTAATCCCCAAAATTTCATGAAAATGTTATCTTAAATGGCAAAGAGGACTTTGTACAAGTGAAGGATCTAGAGATGAAGAGATTATCCTGGATTAAGTGGCAGAGCTCAATGTAATCACAGGGTCCTTATAAAGGGCAAGAGGGAGCAAGAGAGTCAGATTCAGACAGGGAAGGAGACCTGACCATAGAAGCAGAGGTCAGAGTCAGAATGAGAAAGGGACTTAGATTCGAAGATGCCATCCTACTGGCCTTGAAAATGAAAGAAGCACCACAAGTAGCCCTGGATTTAAAAATCAGGCAACCTTGGTTTTAGCTCAGTGACACTGTTTATTTGTACTTGTGACCTCCATATGGTAATAACTTTATGTTCTAAGGTAATAAATTTGCGGTGTGCTAAGCTGATAAATTTGTTACAGCCCAAACAGAAACAAAACGAATATACCTTTGGCTTCATGGCATAGAGTTAACATTCATATCATTTTAGTTGAATTGAACTGACTTTCCCAAACTTCACCTATAATAAATACATGACAGAACTATGACCACAAATGAGGGGGCCCATGAAGAAGATCCTGCTTTGCCCTTTATTCATCACAGCTCACTTCTTTGTTCCAATTTATTTTCAGGCTTTTTGAGAAATGGAATGTTGGTGAGGGTTCTTAAGCATGGAAAGAAACCAGATCTTTCATGAGTTATTTCCCTTCTCCTAGGTTTTTAAAACCCAAATCTAAAAAGATATTTACGCAACTATACACAATGTATTAATCAATTTGGCCTCTGTTCTGTACTTAAAATTATACATGGGAACCATTTGGAGGGTGAATGGGTCCCAAAACCTTTAGAAAGTGGGTAAGTCCCATTCCTGGGAGTCACAAGCTTTGGATATGCCTCTGGGCAGCTAATCAAAATTTAACATAGAGCCAAGAAGCTGATAATATTGACAGCTACTGTGCTAAGGAGCTCTTACATCACATTACTTATCCCCATTTTCAGTTGAAGAAATTAAAATTTAAGAAATGGCACCATTGGGCGGCTCCTGTGGCTCAGCGAGCAGGGCGCCGGCCCCATATACCGAAGGTGGCGGATTCAAGCCCGGCCTCGGCCAAACTGCAAAACAAAAAAATAGCCGGGCGCTGTGGCGGGTGCCTGTAGTCCCAGCTACTAGGGAGGCTGAGGCAAGAGAATCGCTTAAGCCCAAGAGCTGGAGGTTGCTGTGAGCAGTGTGACGCCACAGCACTCTACCCAGGGCGATAAAGT
>CAUYON010097034.1:0-11991 GCA_963573935.1 Arctocebus calabarensis
TTAAATATTAGTACCATTAATAATAGCACTAATACTATTGTCTCACGAACAGGTGAATTATTTATTTAACTCTGATCATGTTACTTTGGAATTTCTTGAAATGCTTTATGAATGCTTCAATTAAAAAAAAATCTTCGAGTAAAAAAAAAAAAAAACAAAGAACAAAAGTTTAAATTTTAAAAAATGTTCCCAGGCTTGGCGCCTGTGGCTCAACAGGCTAAGGTGCCAGCCACGTACACCTGAGCTGGCGCATTCGAATCCAGCCAGGCCCCGCCAAACAACAAAAACAGCTGCAACCAAAAAATGGCCGGGCGTTGTGGCAGGCGCCTGTAGTCCCAGCTACTTGGGAGGTGGAGGCAGGAGACTCGCTTGAGCCCAGGAATTGGAGATTGCTGTGAGCTGTGATGCCACAGCACTCTATCCAGGGTGAGAGCTAGAGGCTCTTTCAAAAATGAAATGAAATAAATGAAATGAAATGAAATGAAATGAAATGAAATGAAATGAAATATGAAATGAAATGAAATGAAATGAAATGAAAAGTTCCCAGCCTGGCGCGGTGGCTCATGTCTGTAATCCTAGCACTTTGAGAGGCCAAGGCAGGTGGATTGCAGTAGTTCACCGGTTTGAGACCAGCCTGAGTAAGAGCAAGACCCTGTCTCTAAAAAATAGCTGGGTGCTGTGGCAAGCACCTGTAGTCTCAGCTACTTGGAAGGCTGAGATAAAAGAATTGCTTAAGCCCAAGAGTTTGAGGTTGCTGTGATCTAGGACACCACAGCACTCTACCCAGGGCAACAAAGTAAAACTCTGTCTCAAAAAAAAAAAAGAAAGAAAGAAAGAAAATTAAAAAGTAAAAAATATTCCTGGAGCTTCTACCCACTGGTGCCACCTCAAGGCTGTGCATCCACTGGAGCTATTCTGACCCTTTCCCCTGTAGCAAGACTTTAGCAGTCTGTAGAGAAGGCACCGCAGGTGATATCCACCTGCTTGCTATCACTGTTGCTTACCACACATGGATGGTTCTCACCACCTTGTCGCCCTTCCCTGTGCTAGTCATGAGTGCCATTCACCAGATGTTTCTACTTCTCTGCCTCTGGACACGTTAGGACGGCACATCCTATCTCTTAGTAACTGGGTGAAGCTGTGATTAGTCCTGCCCAGTGAATTACGAAAAGCAATGAGTATCATTTCTGGAACAAAGAATTTAATTACCAGTGTTAGACCCTCCAGAGCTCTTTTCTTTTGAGCCCCAATTACTAGAAAAATTCCAGACAGTGGCTGCTTTGAGCCTGGGTCTTAGAGTAAGGATGAGGAAGGGCAAGTCCCTAAGTCAGCCTGCAATGGAGCATAAAAAGACATAAAGATTTACTGCTTGAAACCACTGTGATGTGGGAGCTGTTTATCTCTGTAGCACAGCCTGCCATGTCCTGACTGACATGGGCACTGAGAGTGCCATACGCCAAGTAGGGGTGAGACTGTAACTGCCCCTGAGTCCAGGGCAATGGGGCAGGAGTGAGTGCTCACTGGCCATTCTACTCACACCACCAGCTCAATGATGCCCTGGATCTCCTGCTGCAGCTCCGGCTCCTTCCGGTAAGCCTCCACCAGCAGCAAGGCCTGGTCATAGCTGGCACAGTAGACCTTATAGACTTCCTCCAACTCTTCTTTGAATTCCAGGAATAAGCAACCTGAGATGAAACACACAGGAATTATCAAGGGCGTGTCTGCATGTCCCTGTGCTTGGAACAGGGAGATGGGAAGCGGGCTCCTCCAGCTCTGCAGTGAGACCACCAGGCTTAACCAATGTGTCACTGTGGGTAAGTTACCTCCACTTCCTAACTTTCCAGTTTTTCATTTCAGTTTCATAAGGTTGCTGTGAGGACTGAGTGTCAGAATGATGGACAGCTCAGGCTGGTACTATGAGCACCTAATAAATGGTAGCTATAATCACACCAATAATACTAATAATGCGCACTTTTTTTTTTGTAGAGACAGAGTCTTACTTTAGCACCCTTGGTAGAGTGCTGTGGCGTCACAGCTCACAGCAACCTCCAACTCCTGGGCTTAGGCGATTCTCTTGCCTCAGCCTCCCGAGTAGCTGGGACTACAGGCGCCCGCCATAATGCCCAGCTATTTTTCTGTTCTGCAGTTCAGCCGAGGCCGGGTTTGAACTCGCCGTCTTCGGTATATGGGGCCGGAGCCCTACTTGATGAGCCACAGGCGCCATCCTAATGCTCACATTTAGAAAGTGCTTTATAGCAGTGGTCCCCAATCTTTTTGGTTCCAGGGACTGGTTTCATGGAAGACAGTTTCTCCATATACTGGGGGGTGGAACCATGTATGGTGTCCAGATGATTCAAGCACATAACATCTCCAGATCGTCAGGCATTAGATCCTCATAGGGAGCTTGCAGTCCACAACCTAGATCCCTGGCACCTGCAGTTTATAGTAGGGTTCACACCACTATGAGAATTTTGTTTGTTTGTTTGTTTTGAGACAGAGCCTCAAGCTGTCGCCTTGGTAGAGTGTCGTGGCATTACAACTCACAGCAACCTCCAATTCCTAGGCTTAAGCGAGTCTCCTGCCTCTGCCTCCCAAGTAGCTGAGACTACAGGTGCCCCCCACAACGCCCGGCTATTTTTGTTTGGGTTGCAGCCATCATTGTTGGTTGGCGGGCCCAGGCTGGATTCGAACCTGCCAGCTCAGGTTTACATGGCTGGCGCCTTAGCCCGCTGAGCCATAGGCGCCGAGCCGCCTATGAGAATTTAATGCCACCATTTATCTGATAAGAGCCCAGGCGGTAAATGAGTGATGAAGAGTGGCACAAACACAGATGAAGCTTTACCCTGCTGGCCACTGCTCACCTCCTGCTGAGCAGCCTGGTTCATAACAGGCCACAGACTGGTCCGTGAACTGGCAGTTGGGAACCATAGCTTTAAAGTGTACAAAACACACTCATAACCATTAGCTTATTTCATCTTTCCTAGTAGTTGTGCATGACAAACACAACCACAAAGACTGTACAAAAACACACTGTACAAAGACATGCTGCGGCCTAACACGGGTGCTTACAAGTCTGGGCTCTACCATTACAGAAAATAGGTCCATACCTCCGGCGACTCGCCCTAGTTGTATAACCTGGGGCAAGCATTTGACCCCTTGGGCCTGCCCTTTTTTCATCTATGAATAGGGAATAAAAACAATACTTATCTCCAAGTGTTTCTGGTGAGGATTAAGTGAAATAGTGCACACAGAGCATCTGACAAAAACTTCATACACCAAATATTTGCCAACTGCTTAAGGATTGGCTATGTGCTAGGCACGCTGCTAAGCTCTGTGACCAAAACAAAGTTCCTATCTCATGGGTTTATATTCTGGTGGAGAAGACAGACAATAAGCAAATATAGTTTTGCATGCATAAAGTACAATAAGTACCACGAATTAAAATGAGGCCAAAGAAAGAGTCAGAGAGAGGTGAGGGATCTACCTGTGGACAGATGTGAATGTCCATCAGGGACGACAGGCAACCACCCCTGCGAACATCCTGGGGTAGAGCAGAACTCCAAGGCCTAGGGAAGGACAACCACAAAAGGCCGTGAGGCAGGAGGGTGCTTGGCATGAGGGCAATAGCAAGAGAAAACAGGAAACAGGAGCCTAATCACACAAAGCCTCAAAGTAAGCGAGCTGCCTTAGGATCCTCAGAATTTATCCCGATAATGGCAGGAAACAACTGGGGGCTTTGAGCAAGGGTGACATGATTTGATTTCTGCTTAAAAGACTCACTCTAGTGCTCAATTTCAGCAGCACACGCACTAAAGTTGGGACAGTATAGAGACAATTAGCACAGCCCCTATGCAAAAATGACATGCAAATTCATGACATGTTCCATATGTTCACGGCAGCAAGGAATCCTGGAATGCTGGTTTGGAAGCAGAAGAGGGGGAACGCCTCTAGAAATACCTTTATACATAGTTCCAACATACTCCCAAAATAAGTACACCATTATCATCAATGAAGATGCGGAAGGGGAACCCCAAATGGAATACAAACTGTAGGTAATGAACCTGACTCCATTATAAATGAATAGCATAACCACGCTATTAAGGGAGTGCAGAAGAAAATGACATTAGGAACTGTTTTTCACAAGTGTACAAGCCAATAAATTCAGAAACTACTTCATGTGTATTCTAACTTTCAACAAATAAGTACAGCAAATAAGTGTGTGTCTCTCTCACCTTCTCTCCTGAGAGAGATCCACTCTCTTCCATCTCTCTACATTTTCTCTTTGTTCTTCCTAAATAAAATATCTCTTTGTTAAAAAAAAAATACATGTTGGATAATGACAGCTAGGTTTCTCCTCTCAGAGAAAATGTTACAAATAAGAAAAGCTGGGAGACTAGAATGAATCCTGCGATTCTGGATTGGAACTGAAGCTATCGATGTTAGATCTTGGTTCTAAACATATAGATATGCGCAGATGGACAGATCTAGAAAGAAAGGTTGATGTGCATATGTGCATGTGTTAGGATACATAGGTATATTTCATAGCTCTAACAGTTGACAGTCAGGAATCATTGTTGCAGGTAACATCCACTGAAGGATATTAAAATTCATAGGACATTTGCATAATATCACACTTTCTCTCCACAAGACATTCATTAATTACAAAGAAAAAATAGTAGCTTGACAGGATGAAAACCCTAGATACCACCTTAGCTATGTGATCAAATTGAACATTACCCTAAGTACTAAGATATAGAGACACCATGTGCCCCTGATATGATGTACAGGAAAGGATGTGACCTCAAGTCTGTGATTTTCTTGCCAAAAATGCATAACCACAACTTAATAATAAAAATAATTGTACATTTATAAATTATATAAAATGTGATAACATACAAAAATTTTATTTTACATAAAATATAAAAGTTGGCTCGGCACCTGTGGCTCAACGGGCTAAGGTGCCAGCCATGTACACTTGAGCTGGCGGGTTCGAATCCAGCCTGGGCCCACCAAACAACAATGACGGCTGCAACCAAAAAATGGCCGGGCGTTGTGGCGGGCGCCTGTAGTCCCAGCTACTTGGGAGGCGGAGGCAAGAGACTTGATTGAGCCCAGGAATTGGAGGTTGCTGTGAGCTGTGATGCCACAGTACTCTATCCAGGGGCGACAGCTTGAGGCTCTGTCCCCCCCCCCAAAAAAAACTGCAATGGGCCATCAACCCCCAAAAAAGACATGGAAGAAACTTAAATGGATATTGTTAGATGAAAGAAATCACTCTGAAAAGGCTATGTAGTATGTGGTTTCAAATATATGACATTCTGGAAAAGGCAAAACTGTAGAGACAGTAGAAAGATCAGTGGCTGCCAAGGAAAAGGAGCAGGGAAACAATCAGGTACGATATTGTAATGGTGGATATGTAACACAGATAGGCCTAAACCCACAGAACTATACAGACAAGATGTGAATCCCAACGTAAGCTATAGACTTTAGTTGATAATAACATAGCATCATTCATTCACCAATTATAATAAGTGCACCTCACCAATGCAAGATGTTAATAACAGGGCAAATGAGTAAACTCTGGGAGTGGGTAGAGGAGGTATATGCAAGCTCTCCATGCTTTTTTAAGTCTAGTCAAGTCAGGGCAGGGCACCGTGACTTATGCCTGTAATCCTAGCGCTTTGGGAGGCCAAGGCAGCTGGATCGTTTGCAGTCACAAGTTCAAGACCAGCCTGAGCAAGAATGAGACCCTGTCTCTACTAAAAATATAAAAATTAGCTGAGTGTCAGTGGTGGGTGCCTGTAGTCCCAGCTACTCCGGAGGCTGAGGCAAAGAGGATTGCTTGAGCTAGGAGTTTGAGGTTGGTGTGAACTATGATGACACCACACACTCTACCCAAGGTGACAGAATGTGACTTTGTTTCAAAAAAAAAAAAAAAAGACCAATCAAGAGCAGTATTGAGAAGGGAGAAAGAGCAGAATAAGGAGTTTGATTTGTAACTGTGAACAATTAACTGAGATAGCTCACTACCTTCTGACCAGCCTTTCTGTGTTTTCTCCTTAATTTTCTGTAAGCCTAAAAGTGCTCTAAAAAATAAAGCTTGCTGGCTTGGCGCCTGTGGCTCAACGGGCTAAGGTGCCAGCCATGTACATCTGAGCTGGCGGGTTCAAATCCAGCCCGGGCCCGCCAAACAACAATGACGGCTGCAACCAAAAAATGGCCGGGCGTTGTGGCGGGTGCCTGTAGTCCCAGCTACTTGGGAGGAGGAGGCAGGAGACTCGCTTGAGCCCAGGAATTGGAGGTTGCTATGAGCTGTGATGCCACAACACTCTATCCAGGGTGACAGCTTAAGGCTCTGTTTCAAAAAAAATTAAATTAAAATAAAATAAAATAATAAAGCTTGTTGACTTCTTTTTTTTTTTTTTTTTGAGACAGAGCCTCAAGCTCTCACCCTGGATAGAGTGCTGTGGCATCACAGCTCATAGCAACCTCCAATTCCTGGGCTCAAGTGAGTCTCCTGTCTCCGCCTCCCAAGTAGCTGGGACTACAGGCGCCTGCCACAACGCCCGGCCATTTTTTGGTTGCAGCCACCATTATTATTTGGCAGGCCTGGGCTGGATTTGAACCCGCCAGCTCAGGTGTACGTGGCTGGCACCTTAGCCCGTTGAGCCACAGGCACCGAGCCAGCTTGTTGACTTTTTAAAGAAAAGATCAATATCACGTTGAGACTAAACTAGGGTTCAAAAGGGTAACAAGAATAGCTGTTAGACTCTTTTAGAAATAACCAGGCAAGAGTATGTGGTGGCTCATCTAGGGAGGAAATAGTGAGGGTGAAAAGATGGGGACCCAGGAACCCCAGGAAGTCCAGTTGCCCCTACTGTCTCCAAAGCCATGCACTGGACCCCTGACCTGGACCAGGTCTCCCTTGGGACACATCTGTTGGCACCCAGCATGGTCCAGCTCTCAGCAAAGATCTCCAGGGCAAGATTACCATCCAGGACTGACCATTGACCCGGTCCTGGTCTAGCCAATCCTCAGAAAGAACCCCCTCAGGCGAAGCCCTAGACCCGGTAAGAACTCTAACCAGTAGCTGGGAAAAGGTGTGTGACCGGGAGATCAGCCAACTGCACCCATGACCCTGCTGGGAGATAGCTTGGGTGTGGCTGTGAAACCTAAGGCAGTTCCCACATTCTCCTCACATGGGCATGTCTTCAGGAGCATGACAAACATACCAAAGATACTGTATCATACCAGTGTGGCCATGGGCAGGGGTGTTTCAGCCACTGAAGGGTGGAGGAAGGCAAACTCCCAGAGAGTGGAGTTGTCCAAAGAGGCAGGAATGTCTGGAACAACAAAGTAAAGGCTCATTTCTCCTGACTTGTCCTTGTACAGTCAGAGATTAGCAAAGAAGTTAGCCCCTGGCATGAAATCCCTGGCTGGGATTCGTCACAAAGGAAGGCACAATAGTAAAGAACTAGGGCTCTAGACACCAAAAGAGCTGGGTTCAAAATACTGTGTGACCTTAAGAAAGTTACTTAACCTCTTTGAGCCTCAGGATTTTCTTTGATTGATTTCCTGGGTAATTTTCTATGAGGATAATAATAATGCTCAACAAGTAATGACGTTATGAGAATGAAAAGGGCTACTTTGTGTTAAGCACTCTGCCTCACCGCTGGTGCAAATATAGGTGCCATTTTCACACTCCTTAGAGGCCGTAACTGGGGCTCAGAGACAGGAAAGGGCTTATGAGTGGCCGTGCCTTTTTAGTCAGACTCCCTATTCTAAGCACTAGACCTGCAGTATTCAAATACAGTAGTCACCAGTCACACATGGCTGTTGGGCACTTAAAATACGGCAACCCCAACTGAAATGTGCTATCAGTGAAAAAGATGCTGGATTTCAGAGACTTCGCACAAAATGAAAGTGGATTAATAAGATACCTAATAAATATTTTTTGCACTGATTATATGTTGAATTATTATTTTGGACCTACTGAATTAAATTAAGAACATTAAAATTAATTTCACCTGCTTCTTTAGTTTTCTTAATATAGCTACTTGAAAGTTTTAAATTAAATTTGTAGCTTGTGTTACATTTCTTTTTTTTTTTTGAGACAGAGCCTCAAGCTGTTACCCTGGATAGAGTCCTGTGGCATCACAGTTCACAGCAACCTCCAATTCCTGGGCTCAAGTGAGTCTCCTGCCCCTGCCTCCCAAGTAGCTGGAACCACAGGCGCCCGCTACAAAGCCCAACCATTTTTTGGTTGCAGCCGTCATTGTTGTTTGGCGGGCCTGGGCTGGATTTGAACCCGCCAGCTCAGGTGTACATGGCTGGCGCCTTAGCCCGCTGAGCCACAGGCGCCGAGACTCTTGTGTTACATTTCTATTGAACAGTGCTGCCCTAGACCATGGGACCTTTTGGTGGGAAGTCCTCTGAATTCCAAGTTGTGTTTCGAATGGTTCATAAAAACAGGGGGTCTGACTCATTTGGGAGGAAAAATAGTCAGTGAGAAACAGTCTTGTCTGAGTTCTAAAAATCTTTTAAATGTTGTTGCTGTCCAACTGGGTAAAGAGCTTTCCTTGTATAGCAAGGCCTGGTGGTTGGAAGGAGAATAAAGAGAGCTGACAGGGGCCAGAGCAGCCTGACCCTGCACATAGTTGCACCAAGGAAAAGAAAAGTCATGTGAGTAATTTGTGCCTCTTCTTGGCTAACCACAAGGGACAAAGGATGAAGAGGGTATTTTCTGAAGACTATAAAGTCCAGAAAACTGTCAATTTTGAGGTTGAAGGGAGTAGAGAATGTTAAATTTGAATTTCAGATTATCAATGAATAATTTGTAGTATAAGTATATAAAAATGTAGTATAAGCATACAACAGGCCGGGTGTGATGGGTCACGTCTATAATCCTAGCACTCCGGGAGGCCAACATGGATGGATTGCTTGAGCTCAGGAGTTCCAGCTTAAGCAAGATGGAGACCCCATCTCTACTAAAAATAGAAAAACTAGCCAGGCGATGTGGTGGGTACTTATAGTCCCAGCTACCTGGGACATTGAGGTAAGAGGACTGCTTGAGCCCAAGAGTTTGAGGTTGCTGTGAGCTATGACACTCTACCTAGGCTGACAGAGTAGACCCTTTGAAAGAGAGGGTTTCTCTTTCTCTCAAAAAAAAAAAATAGCATAAGCATACTACAAAATTATTCATTGCTTTTCTGAAATTCAAATTTAACTGGACATCCTATATATTCTTGAGAAAACCTACCAGAGAAGCAGTGAGGACAGTCAATGGCGGTGTCACCAGGTGTACTCAGGAGACAAAGTTATATCTCCATTCTGTGGGCCCAGAAGAAGGCAGAACTCACAAGTGAGGATCCTTACATGGAACCATGTGGACCCTTGAACACATAGCAACAGAAGAGCCTGACCTCAGAGTCCCCAGGCCCTTGGAAAGTCTTTAGCCTCAGGCTATATCAATTTCCATTCAAATAAGTATTAGTTATTAACAGAAATAAAGATAAAATGGTAAAAAGTGAAAACGTCTACCCTCTATAGGTACTAAAAAAGTCTTGTTCTTTAGTTTTATATTCGTCTATCATTTACAGGGAATACATTTACAGTAACTCATTCACATTGCCTTTTTTTTTTGAGACAGAGTCTCACTCTGTCACCCTGTGTAGAGTGTTCTGGAGTCAGAGCTCACAGCAACCTCAAACTCTGGGGCTCAAGTGATCTACCTGCCTCAACCTCCCCTGTAACTGGGACTATAGATGCCTACCACATCACCTGGCTAGTTTTTTCTCTATTTTTAGAAAATAGAGATGGGATCTCTTGCTCATAAGCTCAAGCAATCCACCCATACTGGCCTCCCTGAGTGCTACGATTACAGGTGTGAGCCACTGTGACCAGTCCACATTGCATTTTCAGAAAGAACTATTTTCCAAGCCAGCCACGGTGGTTCACACCTGTAATCCTAGCACTCTGGAAGGCCTTGCTTGAGCTAAGGAGTTCAAAACCAGCCTGAGCAAGAGTCAGACCCCCATCTCTACTATAAAAATAGAAAACCTAGCATAGTATGGTGGTAGGCACCTGTAGTCCCAGCTACTCAGGAGTCTGAGGCAGGAGGATTGCTTAAGCTCAAGAGTTTGAGGCTGCTGTGAAGTATGGTGATACCATGGCACTCTAACCTAGTGCAACAGAGTGAGACTCTGTCTCAAAAACAAATAAAAAAGAACTATTTTTCAAAAGGATGATAAGCACATAATACACAGGCTATAATCTCACCCTCTACTATGTGGAAGCAATTCAGCACAGCAGTTGCAAGCCCTGTGGGCCAACTGCCTATGTTCAACTCCTGGCTCTGCCACTAGCTGTGCCTCAGTTTCCTCAAGTGTACAATGAGGCAACAGTATCTACTTCTCAGGGTTATTGTGAGGATGAAATAAGTTCTTATATGTACATCATATGTGAATGTACTTAGCATTATGTACATGTGCTTAGCATTTAGTAAACACTTGAAAGTGGTTTTTAAAAACGAGTTTGCATATTTGTAACATTTAATCCCTATCATCATCATACATGTCTAGGAAAGGGGAAAAAATTGTGCTGTAAAGGCCAAGAGGACTTGGGTGGCCACTACACCGTGTCCCCTCATCTCTTTCTCCTCTCTGCCACTGTAGTGGATCGGGTTCCCTTTCACCCTTTCCCCAACTCTACTAGGAAACCCCTGACCGTGGAAATCCTGGTAGCAGATGGGAGGAGAACAAGGAGACAGGTTTGAGGGTCACACCCAATCCTCCCTTCTCCATGCTCTGGTCATCTTAACCATTTCCCAAAAGGGGCTACCCTCATCTCTCATCTGGGTCCCAGGAAAACCCCCAACTGGTGTTTCAGCTTCCGCTCTCACCACCCGGTCAAAATCTGCTGTCCCCAACAGCCAAAGCGATTCTTAAAAAAACTAAATCAGGGGCAGCACCTGTGGCTCAAGGGAGTAAGGCACCAGCTCCATATACCTGAGGTGGCGGGTTCAAACCCAGCCCCGGCCAAAACCCACAAAACAAAAACAAAAATAAAAAACTAAATCAGACCATGTCAAAACTGTTCATTGGCTTTTCACCACACTTAGAATGAAATCCCAGCTCCCTGGCCTGGCTTGTAAGGCTCTGCGTATCTGGTCTCTACTTGCCTCTTCTATCTTATCCCTTCACTAATTCCCCTGGAGCCACACCAACCTCCTGGCTGTTCTTCAAACAGTACAGGCTCATGTCTGCCCTGGAACCTTGCACAATTAAACTCCCTATTACCCTCCAGATATTTTCAAGAGATAAGACTGGACTAAATATTACTTGAAGTCCCTGATGGCTCAGAGCTGCTGTGTTTCAGAGATCCCAAAATAGACTTCCATTGTGCGGCATTTTCCTGGAACTCTGGAGACAACTCAGTGATGACCACAATTCCATAGAAGTCTAAGACTGACAATTCCCCAAGTCTCTTGCTTACCAATTAGGTACACTTGTTCTTCTTCCTTGGAGGCTGTCTCTTGCAAATCATGAAGAAATCTGCCGTTCACCTTGATGATATCATCAATGTTTGAGAACAGGACATCTAGATCTCCCTGCGGCAGCTGGAAGGAAGAAAGAAGCTCAAAGTCACTGTGAGTTTGGTAGAGTGGCTGTTATTTGCAGGTCTTGGAGAGCAGTATGGGATGCTCACATTATCCAGGTCTCAGTGGCATTTTTGTGTTTTCGAACTTTATAAATCAGGGATTTTCATTACTCTACAAGAAGAGAGGAAGAGATAGGGTACTCAGCATGGAAGGAACGCTGAAGGAGGGTTTCATCCTAAGTTGCTGCCAACTACCCTTTTCCTTCTCTTAGTTTTCTCATCTGTCATCTGAAGGTGGGAAGGTAGACTTCTTTCCAGCTCTGACATACTTGGTGCCTACCACCATGACCTCAAGATACAGCCTAGGTGGCGCCTGTGGCTCAAAGGAGTCGG
>CAUYON010097040.1:0-18893 GCA_963573935.1 Arctocebus calabarensis
TGACTGAAGCGGGTGGTTCGGTAGGTGGCATTCTTCCCTTGGAGTGAGAACTGCAGAAACTGCAGTGGGTTAGTGAGCAAGAACACCACTGTTAGGTTGTCAGGGGGTTGGGTTTATTCTTGCGGTGGGAAGAAAAAATCGAGGTCCTCGCGGGTTGGGCTGTTAGTAGGATCCTGGTTGAAGAACAGGGCGCTGGCGGGCAGCGATTCAGCCCCCGGATGTGTTCACACCATCGCCCCGGCACCTCGGAAATATTTATTGTGGAAATAATGGGGAGAAAATGTTCCAGCCCATTTTAAGCCTCATCCACTCACATTGTTTAGGCTTACATCATATCTTAGATATGATTTATGAATCATGTATACACACACAGTTTTTGCATGTGTGACTTTGATTTGCATGGAAACTCTTTTTCCCACCGAGACCCGCGTGCAGGACTCTGTTCCCACCATGGAGTTTATCGTGAATTTTACCTTGCAGAGAGGGCTTTACGGTTCCTTCCATTCCTTGTGGAAATCATGCATTTATAACTTTTTAGCCTCTTTTAATTCCTGTCATGTATGGACACTCCCAGTTTTTGTTACTCTGCTTCAATTATTTCAGTAACACTTATCTCCTAATGTTTCACGTAATTTACTTACATCAGTGTTTATTATGTGTCCCAGAGAAACACAAGCTTCCAGAGGGCAGGAATCTTTTGCTTTTATTTATTTATTTATTTATTTATTTTTTGTCACTATTGTATCCCAAGCACTTGAAGCAATGTTTGGCACTATAACTGTTTGTTGATTAAACAAATTAATGAAAAACACATAAGATATAAAATAGATCCAGAAGGTCCAGGCCAAAGTCGGTAGTTTCACTCAGAGTGCCCCATGTATTATCAGGTGTTTCTTTTTGTGATAAACACCTCATGCTCCAAATTGAAGTACTACTTTACAGCATATTTGGAAAACTCATGTTCATTTCTTAATTTTTAAGTTCTTTTATTGCAAAATATTATGACGCGAGTGAAATGACCACCAGACAAAATATAGTTGTAAAATGCCAATGAGGAGCCTTTATGATAGACTGGCTGCCGGCTGCCCCCTTAAGTGAGGAGAGCAGCCTCCTCATCTTAAACATTTTCTTTTCTATTTTTTGAAACAGAGCCTGAAGCTGTCACCCTGGGTAGAGTGCTGTGGCATCACAGTTCACAGCAATCTCCTTAATCTAGGCTTAAACGATTCTCTTGCCTCAGCCTCCCAACCCTCCACAATGCTATTTTTTGGTTGTAGTTATTATTGCTGTTTGGCAGGCCCAGGCTGGATTCAACCCCGCCAGCTCTGGTGTATGTGGCTGGCACCTTAGCTAAGAGTTACAGGCATCTAGCTAACTTAAACATTTTCAAGATATATATAGGGTGAGCTGACGCAAGCAAGCAGGCAACTGTCTAACTAGTCAGTTAACAGAAACTGATATGGCAGGTAGCGGTTAGGCAGCTGCAGGATTCAAAAATGTTTAGCAGAAGGTCTCAGCCACCTGGGTGATGTAACCGACATTCCCAGAAGTAGACTATGTATTTGCGGTTAGCAGATTAAGTAACAGCTATTTTTTGTGTTTTGTTTTGGGTTTTTTTGCAGCTTTTGGCCAGGGTTGGGTTTGAACCCACCACTTCCGGCATATGGGACTGGCGCCCTACTCACTGAGCCACAGGGCCCGCCTAAGTAACAACTTTTTACAATATAAGCTCAGTACTTATCCCGTTTCTCCATTTCTTCCCCCTACCCTGTCCTGGAGGTGGGGGTAGGTGTAGCAGTGTGGGAGGTAGGTGGAACCAACAGTGGCCATCTCATTCTCCACTTCTTTTGGGAAACAAATCATTGTTTACAACAGTAGATTAAGTTCTCTACAGTTCTGAAGGTCACCCTCCACTAAAAAGTTTAGAGAGGTCTCTCATTGGGAAACAGAATTTTTTAGGTTCTTCAGATCCCGATTAATTTGTTTGCTTAGCAGTTTGAAGTTTTTCTCTCCTACCACAAAGGGGTACAGATGTTCTACCTGTTGTTGGCTCTGCTATACCTAATTTGATTAGCACTGGAATGAGGACGGGGGCCTTCTTTACTCTGGAGAGTAAGTAGTTTGAATCCAGGTCTAGGTGCTCACAGCCCCCTTCCCCTGAATAGGCTGAGATGGGGATCACTGTTGCCCTAAGTAGCATGGGGCAACCATGTGAAAATGTTTTCACAACCCCATTCTGCACAGTGAGATTCAGCTCCCCTGTCACAGTTAACTTTTCTCACATTTGAGAGAGCCACAGCCTTAGTAAGAAGTTCCACAGGTGTGTACAGGCATCTGCTGAAGTTGCTCCAGTTAGGTGGGAATAAGTCACACAAATTAAAAGTAAAGGTGGGCTGACTGGCAGAATGGACTCTGCTGATCAGGGCCCCATCCATTGTTCAGGTTAATTCCCAGGTATAGTTAATAGGCTTATGGGGTCACTAATGATGTTCCTTTCGCAGGTGGACAATACGATTAAGAGACACAGTCTTAAGAGAGTCTTACCTTTAAGGGATTGTCCGTCTACTGCACCTTCCATTTTCTCTGTAGGGGCGGTCTTTGCAGCTTTAACCTGGGAGCGATGAATCCAAGAGGTCCTCCTGGCCGTCTTAACTGCAGTCAGAGTGGTGAGGATCATAGGCAAGGATTCAATCTACCGAGCTTCCAGGATTCCCAGCTGCTATTCCTTAATCCACACCAGGTCCCCGGGTAGGATGCTGATCTGTTCAGCAGTTGGAGGTTCCTTTGCAGAGTTCTGGTGTCCCGCTCATACTGTTTTATGAGCCTGTTGGGAGGGAATCAGCAAAGCCTGTGAGGACTTGAGAAGAGAGCGAATATTTAGTTGAGCCTGTCTTTCGTTATCTAAAAGAGGAAATGGGAGGGGGTTT
Source organism: Arctocebus calabarensis (assembly GCA_963573935.1). Taxonomy (NCBI): domain Eukaryota; kingdom Metazoa; phylum Chordata; class Mammalia; order Primates; family Lorisidae; genus Arctocebus; species Arctocebus calabarensis. The sequence continues at coordinate 2,928 of CAUYON010097040.1, forward strand.
TCCAAACATTATAAAACAGGTAGTTTCATTTTATGAGCTGACATTGCAGACAAGACAGGGATTTAATATAGGTGGGCCATAGTCTTTTTTTCTTTTGAACCATTTTTCTCTTTTCAATTTCTCTCTTTACTAAAGATAAATTACAGAAATAGAATTAACTTAGTTGCCAAACTAAATACTTTCAGTATAGCAAATTCAGTCTGTTCTGGGGTTCTGAAGGATTGGAGTAAACAGCAGGCCCCCTGGGGGCACACATACCTGATAATTGGGTGTTACTATGTTCGCAAGTTTTTTCAGGCTTTTCTGTACATTCATAATAAGAGTAAACCAATAACACAGTTTTGACAGTTCATCTAGTTTGTGTTACCTCATGGATGCATTTTTCATAACCTTTACTATGTCTTACACTTAAGACTAAAGGAGAAAGGTAGAAGAGTCCAAAGTAAAGACTCAGTTCCACGCCTCTGCTGCTTATCCTCAAGCTTCTGCCCTGCGTCTGTCAGCTCCCAGTATGGGACTGGGGCAGAGCTGTAGTCTGTTTCCTTAGGGATACTCTGGGTTCATTGGACTGCCACTCCTTGTCACTGGCTGGTTTCACATGTGAGTGATGAGAAATACCTTCCACCTTCACTGCTGTTGGTGTGGATAGAATCACCAAGTAGGGGCCTTTCCACTGTGGTATCAGTGGGCTCAGGCTCCAATCCTGTATTTATACCTGGTTACCTAGAGAATAGGGATGGCCTAAGTCTGGATGTGCATTCTTCCTGTATGTTCATTCCTCTGTTGGTGAGCTGTCCCCCTCAGAGGACGCCATGGGACCTCCCTGCCACTCTGCTGAGGCCCCCCTTCTATGTAATCAGCGCAGGAGCACTCTTAGGGAACTTTGTCAGTCAGGGCACTGGGGAGTACCCCAGGGGGTGCTACACCTGGCATAGGGAAGCCCCCAGAATCTCTCCATCCCAATTCGCCTACTCATTTTCCCAGTCAGGGAACCAGAAGTGGTGCAGGAAAACAGTGAATTAAAACTGACACACACTCCAACAATCTAGAGGAAGGAACCTTTAATTGCCAGAGAGAACTCAGGTGCCTCAAGGAGTAAAATGCTGAGTTCTAGGGAACATTTTTTTCCTGAACTCTTTTATATATTTTTTTTCAGTTCAATATCAGCAACATAATTATGGCTACAGATGTTAGAAACCAGGGTGTTGTTATTAGTTATGGAGGTTTTTTTTCTTTTAAGTTATTTTAGCTCAGTGTAAAGTTCTTTGGAGGAGGACCTCTTCTGCAACTGCCTGCTGCTTTCTTAGGATAATTAAGAATTAAGATGTATTTCTCCTTCCTTATCTCCCCTTTGAGACCCCATTGATGAGGAATGGGGTTTCATCTCATTTATTATGGGTATTCATAGCTACTCGATAATATCTTTGAGCCATGAACCCTTTGCTCTTTTATCACAATTTTAGAGACTATGCCTATGAGAAATTGAACAAAGACAGGTAATAAGCAAGACACTAGTAAACATTTTCTGATTATAAAAAGAAAATTTACAATTATAATTTTAAATACTCCTAGTTTAAAAAACTATTCACCGAATAAAGAATCTGGGTTAAATCCATTCCATACCTGTACAGGTACATGAGCTACTTTAGTTATCCTTTTAGTTATAAACAGAAGGAAAGAAATTAAGTTTGGAATACAATATAAATTAAAAGAAGTTATTTGTTAAGAATATGCCTAGTTACTATAAGAGCCAGACAGAGCAATGCCAATTAAGAAAGAAAAGCAGCTGCTATTTCAAAAGATAGAGAGGACCCCCTTTTCTTTTTTCTTTAATTCCAAATGAGAATTGACCTTGAGTCTTCTGCTGAGTGCTGGCACCTTATCTCAAGGCTGTTTGTAACATAGCAACCACAGTTTTTAGCAGGCAAAAAGATAGAAAAAGTTTAACAAACTTTGTATTAACTTTATAATGGTAAATTGACTCTTTGAGTTCTGACTTTTGATGCATTTTTTCATTACTTTAAACATATGTATAAGAACAGAAATCTAAGAGGCTTTAAACAAGTTTTATAATTACCATTTCATATTTGAACAATGTTTCCTATATATTTTTAATAAATAAAATAAGTCTAATTTGTTTTTCTTAGGTTTTCAGTGGTCTTAATATTTAAAAAAAAGACTAAATTTAGAGTTGTTTAGTTGGTTTGGGCTGGGTTTCAACCTGCCAGCCCCTGTGCACAGGACCAGCCCCATAACCACTGTGTTATGGGCACCAAGCCCCAAATTTAAAATTTTGATTTTGGAAGGTTTGTCAAAAATCAAAGGCTTAAAACCTTTGTTCAAACAAGATTCTAAGTCAAAAGATTTTAGAGGAAATACATAGTCAACTGGATTACATGTAAACTACTTCACAAATTCCCTTTTACAAGCTTCATTTAACCTGCACAGACAATCTACAAACATTCTAAACTTTCTTTAACTTTTGCCCTGCTTTTCACTCTCTTATACAACCATTCTGTTTCAGGAAAAAATTTATCACACAAGATTCATTCTTTATACAATGCCATTTTCCTTTTTGTCTAATTTCTCTCATTCCCCCCAAAATTCACTTCCCACAGAACAGGGTCACAGTTCGCTATGAAGTCAACCATTCACTCAGCTAAACTGATAATTAGAAGGTTTAAAAGGCAAGAATCTTATTCTTTGACAAAGACCCAGTTTTTCCAACAATTTAAACAACCAAATTATTACGTTTTACAAATGAGAGACATTTTATGAAATATAATATTGACACAGGATTTTCCCACTCAGAGCTAGACAGGGAATTCTTATTTTGCAGGTTCTGAGCTCAGGTGAGCTCAGAAATCAGGTTTTTATCTCTAAGCATGAATATGTTGCAGGCCATACTTTCTAAGGAATAAATTAGTTCTAAACATTTTGGATGGCTTCACCCTAAGTAAGGAGTACACACTGATCTTCTCCCCAGATAAAAACTGCAGCAAAGACTAAACAACCTTGTTCAAGGTGCAGGATCATATTCGTTCATTTGTTAGAACGTCCGTTTAGTTTGTGAAGGTATTCTTTATTTATTTATTAGGTCCTGCCCAAAATATCTCTTGGGGCCAATTATTTACTTGTAGACAAAGGACCCATGCAGGAGCCCTTAGGCCTCCTCCCTGCTGCCAGAGGCTGTTTACCTTGGAGACCTGTTGTGGATATGAGTTATCCCCACCTGGCACGAGATTTACACTTTCTCTCCCAGATTTTCAAGGGCCATCCAGAGCTCACTGGACTGCCTGAACCGCAACATTTTTGACATCACAGCCCCTCTGCCAATAGCTCTGACACTCTCCACTCCCTCTGCATGCCCCTCAGTCCAACAAAATTGTATTTTATTACTGATTGGTGGCCCATGGGCTCAACTCCTGAATTCCCGAAGTCAAGGACTCACTGAAAAAATTCCAGTAACAAAACTACAACATAGTTATCCTTTCTGATGTCTTCATTTTTCCCTCTAAGTTTCACATGGCCATGTGGCTGCCAAAGACTAGACCCGTGTCAGAGACGGAAAGCAGAAAACCTGAAACTTCCAGTTTCTTAGAATGGTCAGGGGACAAAGTTGAAACAGTAAAGAAAGGTCCATTTACATAATTGTTTTATTCTGTCAAGGGGAGGGTGAAACTCCATTTATTGTTATTCATTTCAGTCAGTTTCCAAGCACTCACATACACACATTCCAACTCTTTTTTTTTATTTTTTTTAATCTAGGCAGCCTTGATTTTTCACTGGAACTGCTACTTAGCCATAGGGCAAATTAACACTTCCTTAGGATTTTTTTTTTTTTAGTTGTACTATATTCATACACTCTCATACACCTTTTAACAGGCCTGTGGGTGATTTAACACCCTGGGGGTTGATTGGACCTAAGTTTCATTCAAATGGTGTTTCACTGTCAACAGTTACATTAAACACCTCCAGACACTAGCCAAAAATAGATGTTAAAGTAGCTTACCTCCAGAGGCATACTCATAGGTGAATTTAGGAGTGATCATCAGCAGGTCCCCTGAAGGCTCCAGGTTCTTTGGGGACCCTGGGGTGTTTTCCAGGGGGCACCTGCCCTAGCAAGAAAACCTAACTGCCCAAATAGCATTTTATCATTTTTAACACTTCCACTCTCCCCTATCTATACTTTCTCTCTTTTCAATTGTTTTGAACTCATGATTTAGTTTCCTGGTTGAATTAGCTCATCTAAGGTCCCTGCACACACCAAGTCATCTACTGTGCCAGGAAGCAGTGTTTATCATATTCATATATTTGGATGTTTACTCTGCTACTCAATCATCCCATTCTTGGGCAAAGATATAAAACAATTTTTTTTTTCTTCTTGAAAATTGTAGGCAGTAACCCCTGTGATCTAGCAGAGAAAAGATATTTCTTTATACCATTTATTTTATTTGTTTGGAGTAATGAAAGTATCTCACAAGTCTCTAGCCAGTTGATCTTAGTAGATCAAGAGGCTGAAAAAGATGTTCTAAATTTAATTCCAAGTTACTACAATCTTAAATTAAGCCTAAATAAAAACAAAAGCATTTAAATCTTAATGTCTGTAATACCTGCCTCTTATATTGCCTTATAAAATTAAACTGAGTGGACAGAGAAGATGCTCCCTTGACCTGTACCCTGTGCCTGGGAGCCAAGTGTCCATTCTTCCAGTGTAGCAGGATCGGAGCAGAGAAGTTGCCTCGGGTGCTACAGGTTCAATGGAGAAGCTTGGGAACGTGGGTGGGAGAACTCTACAGTCCCTGGGCCACTGGAACCAACTCCCTATATAAAGCTGGGATTTGTGTTCTCTGATACACCAGAATAGCCTGCCACCTGTACAGACCTGCCTACTCCCCCCAGGTCAGAACTGCCCATAGCCCAGATGGTCCTACTTCAGCTCTGAGGCCCTGCTCTTTCCCAGTTCTGGCTCTGAGGCTCCCATAACAGAGCCTAAGGCTCTGCCCCAATGACTCCAGACCTCCTTCCAGGCATGGCACACTGCCTCCAAGACTCCAGTGCTTCACTTATTCCCTAAGATCCCACCCGAGTCTCCACCATTGTCTCTGGGCCAGCAGAACTGTTCCAAGTCCAATGCCTTGCCATTGACCACCCACTGTCCCTAGCCTTGAACCACCATTGTATCTGGACCTGGTTCAAACAAACACTTTCAACCCAGGCACCCATGACACTGCCTCGAGAGCCTCACCCAGCTGCCACTGTCACTCTGTGGGAGACTCCAGTAAACAATCCCCTCAGGGCAGCACCTGTGGCTCAAAGGAGTGGAGCGCTAGCCCCATGTACCAGAAGGGGCAGGTTCAAACCTAGCCCCAGCCAAAAAAAAAAAAAAAATCCCCTCAACACTAGCCTCCATGGAGAGGGTTTTACCCAGCCCTCAACTCAAACTTCCTATAGTGGTTTGGAACAACCCACCACCCCACACAAAGAGCATCCAGCATGGGCTTGAATTGAAGCAATCACAGATAAATAGGACAAAAAAAGCTGCTCTGCAGGCTTCTCCTGCACATGCCCTCCCTTGTGTCAGCATTTCAGAGTAGGGAAAAGCACCATCTAGGGACCTGCCCTTCTTCTAAGTAAGCAGGGGATATCCAAGCAAACAGCTAGTGCCCTGCAAGCCTATTTGCCCTGAGCTGAGAAAAGAAAATTAAGCTGAGAAGAAACAGGCGAAAAAAGCCTGGAAACATGAAAAAATTAAACAGTTCAAAACCCCCAAGGGAACTCATTGGAGCTACAGTAATGGACTCCAATCTAGGGAAGAGACAAAGATGATCATTATATAATGATAACGGGAGCAAGTCAAGAAGAAGACATAAGAATCCTTAAATATATGTATATTTAACAGGAGCTTCCAGATACATAAAGCAAATTCTAGTACAGCTAAGTAAGAAAATAAATAGTAACATCATAACTGCCACAGAATTCAACACCCCTCTGTCAGAGGCAGACAAATCATTAACCCAGAAAATAAATGAAGAAATAACAGAACTTAAATGGGAATCTAAAACAAATGCACCTAACAAACATTTATGGAACATTCTACCCCTAAACCACCGAATATCCACTCTTATTAACAAATGGAGTATTCTTCAAAATTGATCATATCTTAGGCCACAAAACATGTCTCAAATTCAAAAAAATCAAAATCACCCCATGTATCTTTTAGACCACAGTGGAATCAAACTAGAAGTCAATTCCAAGGGAAACACTCAGGTTTACACAAAGTCATGAAAACTAACCTGGTGCTGAATAACAAAATGCAGATGGAAATCAAGACTCCTTGAAGTGAATAATACAGAAAACAAAAGCTATCAACAACTATGGGATTCAGCAATTCATTCCTGAGGGGAAAATTCATAGCCTTAAACTTCACATCAAAAATACAGAAAGATCACAAATTAACAACCTAATGTTGATTCTCAAGGAACTAGAAAAGGAAGAGCAAACCCAAAGCTAGAAGAAAAAAGCAAATAACAAAAGTCAGAGCAAACTAAAAATAATGGAAAGCAAACAAAAACATACAAAGGATCTGGCTCGGCGCATGTGGCTCAAGCCGCTAAGGCGCCAGCCACATACACCTGAGCTGACGGGTTCAAGTCCAGCCTGGGCCCGCCAAACAACAATGTCTGCTGCAGCCAAGAAATGGCCGGGTGTTGTGTTGGGCGCCTGTAGTCCCAGCTACTTGGGAGGTGGAGGCGGGAGACTCGCGTGAGCCCAGGAATTGGAGGTTGCTGTGAGCTGTGATGCCACAGCACTCTATCCAGGGTGACAGCTTGAGGCCCTGTCTCAAAAAATAAAGGTGACTTGCCACATAAACAGAAGTACAAACATCATATGATGATATTAATAGACGCAGAAAGAGCACTTGACAATATCCAGCACCATTTTTATGATAAAAACTCTCAACAAACTAAGCACAGAAGGATCATATCTCAAAATTATAAAAGCTGTATATGACAAATATCATACTTGAAGGGAGAAAAGTTGAACGCATTCCTGCTAAGTTCTGAAACAGCACAAGGGTGCTCCTTCTCATCACTTCTATTCCCTGTAATATTGGAAGTCCTAGCCAGAGCAATCAGGCAAGAGAAGGAAATAAAGAGTATCTAAATCAGGAAAGATGAGGAAAAAAAATATCACTTTTTGCTACTGATACGATCTTATATCTAGAAAATCCCACAGACTCCCACTAAGAGACTCCTGGAATTGGTAAATTCAGCAAACTCTCAGGTTACAAAATCGATGTACACAAATCAGTAGCATTTCTATATGCCAGTAACAATCAAGCTTATAGTCAAATCAAAGAGTCAATACCACTCACAATAGCTACAAGGAAAATGTACTTGGCCAAGGAGGCAAAAGATCTCCACAGGGAGAATTAAGAGACACTGAGGAAAGAAATCACAAATGATACAACAAAAATGAAAAGCCTGCTCATGGATTGGTAGTATCGACATTGTTAAAATATCCATACTGCCCAAAGGGATTTACAGATCCAACATAATCTCTATCAAAATACCAACATCATATGTCACAAATCCAGAAAAAAATAATTCTAGCTTTTGTTTGGAACCAGAAAGCAGCCTGAATACCCACAGCAACCCTAAGGAAAAGGAACAAATTTAGAGGTATTGCATTACAAGACTTCAAAATACACTGAAAAGATATACTAACCAAAACCCTATGGTATTGGTATGGAAACAGAGACATAACCAAGGGAACAGAACAGAGAACCCCAAAGTAAAACCATCTCCCTAGAACCAACTAATCTTGGACAAAGCACACAAAAACACTAGGGAAAAGAACTTCTATTCAATAAGTGGTACTGAGAAAATTAGATGACAATGAAACAGGACTGTTATCTCTTACCACTCATAAAAATTCAGGATGGATAAAACATTTAAATGTAAGGTACAAAACCATAAAAATTCTTGAAGAAAATGTAAGAAAAGCTCTTCTAGATATTGGGCTAGGCAAAGAATTTATGACTAAGACCACAAAAGCAATTACGGCAATGGCAAAAATAAATGGGACTTGTAATCACAGCAAATAGGCAATGTACAGAAGAAGGAAAAGAATTTGTAAACTGTATGTCAGATAAAGGGCTAATATCCAGAATCTACCAACAACTCAAATAAATCAGCAAAAAAAGAAAATTTAAAAAATAGCGAGCAACCCTATTGGAAAGATGGCAAAAGACGGCAACCCACTAGGGACCCCGCTGTACTATGGCAGAAGCTTTTATTTCTCCTCAATTAAAAAAAAAAAAAAGATGGCAAAATACATAAACAGAACTTTTACAAAAGAAGATGGACAAATGACCAAGAAAGTTATAAAAATTTCTCAACCTCTCTAATCACTAGAGAAGTGCAAATTAAAACCATGATGACACAGCACCTTACTACTGTGTGAATGGCTCTTACTAAAAAGTCCAAAAACAATACACGGTGGTACAGATTCAGCAAGAAAGTTGGTACAGATACAGCGTTTGTGGGACTGCAAATTCACAAAACCTCTGTAGAAAACAGCATGAAGATTTCTTGAAGAAGTAGACCGGTCATGTGATCCAGCAATCTCACTACTGGGTACCTACCAGAAAGAAAAGTAGTTATTTTGTCAAAAAGACACTGGTACTTGACTAAGAGTAGGACTCACACTTGGTGGGCCATGCAGAACCCAAGAGTACTCTTCCCTTCAGCAGGAAATTTAGCTTATGTGAGAACTCCTCATAACCAGAATCGGTGTTAAAGAAAGTGAACATCGGCAGGACACAGTGGCTCACGCCAGTAATCCTAGCACTCTGGGAGGTTGAGGCAGGTGGATTGCTTGAGCTCACAAGTTCAAAACCAGCCTAAGCAACAGCGAGACCTCATCTCTAAAACATAGCTGGATATTGTGGCTGATGCCTGCAGTCCCTGTTATTGGGGAGGCTGAGGCAAGAGGAACACTTGAGCACAAGCTTTTGAGGTTGCTGTGAGCTGACACCATGGCACTCTATAAAGGGTGGCAAAATGAGACTTTGTCTCAAAAAAAAAGATCATACCAAACTTCATTATTCAGGGAATAAAACTTATTTACTAAAAGTATCTTGGTAATGAATTTTTCTTTGGACTAAAGCAGTTTCAAAGATGTCCTTGCAAGTCATTGTAACATAACCTGGTAAGAAATATGAATTAAGGCTTGGTGACTGTGACTCAATGGGCTAAGGCACCAACCATGTACACCTGAGCTGGCGGGTTCGAATCCAGCCCAGGCCCGCCAAACAACAATGACGGCTGCCACCAAAAAATGACTGGGTGTTGTGGCGGGCGCCTGTAGTCCCAGCTACCTGGGAAGCAGAGGCAGGAGACTTGCTTGAGCCCAGGAATTGGAGGTTGCGATGAGCTATGATGCCACGGCACTCTACCCAGGGTGTCAGCTTGAGGCTCTGTCTAAAAAAAAAAAAGAAATATGAATTAAACACCCACTGCCAGAATTTAGATAAAGATACATAATATTGCCTCGGCACCTATGGGTCAACGGGCTAAGGCGCCAGCCACGTACATCTGAGCTGGCGGGTTCGAATCCAGCCTGGGCCCACCAAGTAACAATGATGGCTGCAACCAAAAAATGGCCGGGTGTTGTGGCAGGCTCCTGTAGTCCCAGCTATTTGGGAGGCAGAGGCAGGAGACTCGCTTGAGCCCAGGAATTGGAGGTTGCTGTGAGCTGTGATGCGAAGGCATTCTATCCAGGGTGATAGCTTGAGGCTCTGTCTCAAAAAAAAAAAAAAAAAAAAAAGATACGTAATATTCTTAGATTCTTTTCAACAGAAATCAGTGTGCAGTTGGTTCAAAGATAAATTCATTCCCTTCAATTCAGTATCATGTCACGAAAAGTAGGAAAGCACAAAGGATGTGATTTCTTAAATCCAATTTTGTTAGTAGACTGACTTTCTTAGAATGTCAAAAAGCATCAAGTGATATACTGACTCTTTTAAAAGCAAAATATCTTTATTTCTGTAAAATTTAGAGAGAAATTAATGTCAGTTTCTCACATTGCCCATATATAACAAATGCCATTTTTGACAGAGGAGTTTGAATCTTCACTGCCCAATTATAGCAAAAATTTATTTTTTCTGGACTAAGGTAGTATATATTTTTCTGAATTCCTTTGAAATGGTGATTAAATTTACACAGAAAGGGAATCTTAATAAATTCTGAAAGGCAAAGATGTAGCAGTCATGATAATCCAGTTATAAATAATAAATTTATGTCACCTGAAAAGCACTAATGTCTTGGTATGTGTCTGGGGTCAACTGGGTAATCTGGTTAGAATGGTCCAGTGTTCGAAAAGAGAATCTTTTACTATCAATTAAAGTGAGCTGATAGTTCTTTTGATATAAGAATATTGATTACATTTCATTCTAGCAGCACAATGAAAACAATACCCATTTTCATCAATTTAGTTGAATTAATTTTATGTAGATTTAAATTTGCTTTTCATTTTGTGGCAATTTTTTTCTTAATCTGAGTCTTGGTTATTAAAGTTTTAAAAAATAAAAGAAACTGAAGATTTCTTGCCTAAAAATGACTTGTTTAATAAATAAGATTAGAGAAAATATGAAACAATAAACTTTTTCTATAAAAGACCAACAGTGGCTTCTCACTAAATGCTCAAAGTTCTAATTTAACTTTAGTAATATTCTATTACATTTCCAATATTAGGCAGAGATTTAGCTCATTAACTAAATCAATTCTACAATGGGCAATATTGCTCCAGTGGGATTATAACCTCCACACAAAATTGAATTTTATTTAACAGACAGCAAAGACCTTTTTTTTTTTTTTTTGAGACAGAGCCTCAAGCCGCTGTTGCCCTGGGTAGAGTGCTATGGCATCACAGCTCACATCAGCCTCCAACTCCTGGGCTCAAGTGATTCTTCTGCCTTCGCCTCCCAAGTAACTGGGACTACGGGCGCCTACCACAATGCCAGGCTGATTTTTGGTTGCACTTGTCATTGTTGTTTGGCAGCCTGGGCTGGATTCGAACCCACCAGTTCAGGTAAATGTGGCTGGCGCCTTAGCAGCTTGAGCCACAGGCACCAAGCCAGACAGCATGGACTTCATATGTATCCATTACCTGTGCCTGAAAACCAAACAAATTTAAAAGTTAGCAATTTCTGCAAGTACAAAAGTATACACTTACTACATAACATAATAGTAAAAATTTTCAGGATACATTATGAAAATCAAAGCATTTTAGATAAAGCATCAATTTAACTATAGATTGTTGGAGTATGTTAAAATGATATGTAATCTTCAAATCACACTATATATTTTACACAATGTAAACAAACTTCACATTAAATGTTAGAGGAAATCTAGGACAAAGAGTTGAAATTGTTATTTTAAAACCCTCAGCAACTCTTTTCTTCTATTAAGAAAGAAGGGGAAAATGCTAGAATTATTATTGTGGTGAATAGAAAAGCAATTTCTTCCAAAAGACATTTCCAGCTATAAGAAGTTCATTCACATCTTGTAGTTCTTTATTTTTTTTTTCCTGTTTCCCCAAGAAGGATACACATCTTGTGGTCTGACAGTACTATGCCCTAAGTATAGGGGGAGACCCTGCTGCCTTTATAAATTATTACACAAAGGATGCATATGGATACTTAAGTAATCTTGATACAAGGGAGTGGTTAGTTACAAGGTGAAATTGACGTCTCATTTGTAACTGAGATGGCCAATGTCATGAAGGAACCCTTTGGACACAAAGTACTAAAAGTTAATTATAATTATTAGGGGGAACAAGGCCACATCCCCAGAGGTAGGTAGTACCTATGTGATATGAAATAATGAGTAATAATGAAATTACTTCAATGTCTAAGAAAACCTATTTTTTTCTATAACTTTAGGACAACATGAAAAGGACATTTGATATAGCAGTTTCCTGGTGATTGATAAAAAATTTGGAATAATCTGTTTTGTAGGAGAAAGGGCCATTGGATGGTGAACTAAGATCAAACACTCTAAGCAACTTCTTATAGGTAAGTTAACAGGATGGAACATACACATTTTTAGTGCCCATTCCTTCATATTGGTAGGCAAGGCCTGATAATCTGTTCCTAGGTGAGGAGATGTATCATTGTAACCTTTAACTCAGGAGAAAGTTCCCATGGACAGGAGTAAATAAACCTAATGTCATATAAACTTACCTGTAAATCATAAAACATGGGACAAAAATACGGAAAAACTTCTGGAAGTAAGAAAACCCAAAAGCAATAACTATCTCAGAAAGCCTGGCAGCCACTTGATTGGATTAAGTTATTAAGTTATAGATTGGTTATGATTGGCACCTCATAACCTGTAATTCACTCTCTCAAATGCCAAACTGTGAACATCAGAAAAAGAATGATTTATCAATAATTTTTTCTGGTTGACTGTAATCTAAGAGGCAGGGCTACAGGGAAACATTTCAGACCAGAAGTGCCTGCTTTGATCACATGCTGGTAACAGCATTTGTGTAACTGAAAAAGGACAGTTTTGTTGTTTTCTTTTTGCTAGACACTAAGAAAGTGAATGCCCTCAGGAGGTCACCTAAATAGGAAAAGTTGCATTTCTGAATAATGTTCCTAGAACAGACACCTTTGAAAGGGCAGACTATTTGGCAAAAACAAAATGCTAAAAAATTATGTCACCTACTTGTTAGAGAGGCTTTTCCTTATTAAAGCACAGGATTGGGCCTGTCATGTGGCTTCAGAGATACTAGCAGAGGGCTAGAGAAAGCATCTTCTGCAGAGGAAGCATGCCTTATGCGAACAGTCTGTGAGATTAGTGTCCTGAGAAGAGCACGGCATCACAAATGAGGAACGAGGGGCTGGGGAAAAGGGGGAGGTTGTACAGAGAAACCACCCAAATTTTATGCAATGTTTCCTAATAAGTAGCAAGAAAACTCCTAATCCTGAGAAGAATAGGATAGTATGAGCAACCATTTCCTTTTCCCTCCCAGCTCTTTTTCCTGAAACCTCTGTGAGCACTTCATCATAATGAGAAAACAAATTGACAAAGCCAACAAAAACTGACATCATCTACCCAGGGGTCTTGAATTACTATTTTCTCCACTCTGGCAGAACAAACGGCCTGATTCTGGGACGCTCTAAGGACATGTGACTGTAAAATGCTACAGAAATGGACACTGACTTCCATTTAGGGGAAAGCTTTACATGATTTTCTTTATTTCCAGACATGCTTTTCTTTTGAATACTTTGATAGTAGCGTTTTCCTTTATGTTATTCTTATCCCAGTTTCTGTTCTTGTTGACAGCAGGTTCTTATTGTGATTAAATGTCTTTGGTTAAATGTTTGTGCCCAACATTGCAGACCCTATAGGCTGTGAGTCTGGACTTGGCTGAGGTTCCTTCACAAGGCAGAGAATCAGAAGAGCCCTGGCCACCATGGTCTACCTCCTCATGTGACTTCGTATACAGCTTGAGTCTGCTTTCTACTAGGCTGAATCGAGAGCTGCACTATCCGTCTGAGTCCTGGCAGGGAGCGGAACTACACCACAGTCCCTCAGCTGCCCTTAAGGGAATGTCGTTCGGTTTCTCTTGCAGTGAGTTGTCTTCTGCAACATCAGAAGCATTAGGAGGTGGCTCCAAGGGTCCTTGTAGGGAACCTGTTTTCTTTTCCTCTGGTCTTGCTGCCTTTGCTTTCTTTTTGAGACACCAGTTTTTCAAACTGGCCATACTATTTCTCAACCATGTGGTGGGATGGAGAGTTACAGAATGTGTTTGTGAATGCTGCTCTTTGATGTCCTTTTCTGTGTAAGACAGGCAGCTGCTGGCCTGTTCTGATGAGGGACCAGGCAATTCAGAAACAAGAATGGAACTGCTAGAGCTGGGAGAAAACTTTTTCTGTTGTCTTTGAGCCTGAAAAGTGCAATCTGTTGGAGAGGAAGTTTCAGTGGGTGTAAACACGGAGTGTTCAGAAGTCTGCGAGAAAGCACTGTCCTGGGAGCTCACCGGTGTGTCTGACGGGGAAGTGCCTGGAGACGATAAGCTGGAATAGCTAGTCCTTGGGCAAAGGGTTAATCTTGGGGGTAAAACTTCCTCAGTGTTTTGGTTTGTGGCACTACTCTTGCCCACCTCAATCCCCAGGATCAAACTCTGATTAATAAATTTGTCCCTCTATTTGCAAAGACATATCCTGTTTGAGGTAATCCTCCTCTTTGTGCAAGAGAACAGATTCCCAGCTGCTTTTATGCCTCTTGTTAGAATAAATCCCTCAGAGAAAGAGCATTTGCTTTTCTGACTGTGTTGGGCTCTGAGCAATGCTAATGTATCCTTGAATTCTTGAGGGCAAAGAAATGGCCAATAGCTTGAACCTATCAAAAAGTTCCATAAAATTTCCTTCATCAGATAAGCTTTTAAAATTTCGGATTAATATGAAGGCACAATGTTTGCATTTGTTAGGTAAGGTCCCTGTTGTAGTTATGTCCTCCCAGGAGGTGTGCCATACACCTTTACCTTGTGCCCATTAGGTAGGAGCACACTAATCCCCCTCTTTCCACTCTTTTCCCCCTGCCTTCTCCTCCCTCCTCCAAACTTGAATTAAATTGAGTTTTTCTCTTGTGTGGGTATATATTAGTTCATCCACTGGCCAGACAAGCTTTTCTTAATATTTTGATTCATGGAATTTTTCTTGCTAGTATCAGTGCTTTTGAATTTCCCCTTCCTAAAGGGATTGATTGTTCGTAACAGGGTCCTCATCTTTTTGAAAAAGAACTACATCCAGCTGGACTTACATAGCTTTTTCTGATAAAACTCCTGATATAAGAAAGCTGTGAATCTAGGTAGTAGATATTGGGCTCTGAGCAGTGCCAGTTTCACCTCACACTTTTTTGGATATCTGTGGCGGCTGTGGACAGATGGTTGGGTGTGCAAGATGGGGAGTTGGCAGGATCCTGCAGCAAGATATTCCTGCCCACTGTAACATCCACCAGCTGGGATTCAAGAGCGATCCCATGTGGGCATGTTCTTGGTAGAATAGTCTGAGTAGAAGTAGCTCAGGTCTTGCACCTCAGATTGGTCAAGGTCGTAGTCATTGATCATTAAAATAGAGTCCATGCTTCTGCTCCCCTGGCCAAGTTTCTTTACTGTGTCACTGCTGGGGGCATCAACATCCTCATTTAGTTTATTTCCCAAGCTTTTACACGGGGAGGAGTCACTCAGTTGAAAGAGAGAAATATCTGTCAAAAAATCAAACAATGACTAACAGCATAGATAAAACTCAACTGTCTTAAAAATAAACTGTGGTGCTTAGTTTAATGCTCTTTTCAAAGGGTATTCAAATTCCTTCTCTTAAGAAAGAAACAGTCTTTACAAACTTCCCAAATATATTAGTACAGAAGAAAAGGAAAAACACCTATTGGAGTATTCTAGATTATCTCAGGTACAAATGAATGGGCTTCCTTTAAGTAATGTTTTCTCGAAACAATGAACATGTCCTAAGACCAAGAAATGGTGAAAAATATGAAAGAATTAATGCCAGATATTCTTAAATTGTGGATAAGACTCTGCCTTCTAACATGGATTACTAGTTGTTATATGTAATAAATCTAGTGTTGGAGAATCCATTTGCTAACCCTATCAATTTCTCTTTTACAAAGTTCTTTAATACCCATTATCTTATTTAATATTTACAACAAGCACAGAGACATTATTTTTATCCACATTTTATAGATGAAGATACTGATGTTCAGCGGCATAGAATAACTGGCCAAAGGTAACATAACCAGTAACTGGTGGTACAGGAATTCCTACTCTGGAAGGCTATTTGTCTTTGAATTCAGTGTCTGCCTATACCTAAATGAGGCTGGTTGTTTTCAAAGCATCTCATAGCACATTAGAATTCTGAGAAGTGTCTCAGGGACC
>CAUYON010097046.1:0-41438 GCA_963573935.1 Arctocebus calabarensis
GTTGTGTCTGCCCTTTTTATCGGGAGAGCAAACATTTCAAGGAAATCCAACAGCATAGCTAGGTGGCAACCACAGCTGCAAAGCATCCTGGGAAAACAAATGTGACGCTTTCCAGTTTCTAAAATAAGAGGAGGAAGAGAATCAGCAGTTGGGGACAGCAGCCGGCTTAGCTGGTAGATGTATCTGTCACAAGAAAGAACCGAGAAGCCGTGGTGTTCTAGAATATTGAAATCTCTTGTCCTTTTGGTTCTTGCCACTGAATGATGGACACTGATGTTCCTCTTTTCATGCCTTTCTACAGCTACAATCAACCTAGTAGTAACTCACTATGTGAGTTATTGAGGGTTATTAAAATATGGCATTCATGAACTAAAATTACCCATTCCCATATTCTGCCGAGTCCATCTGGCTGCCACTCAATGCTTAATGACCTTGACGTCGCACAGATATCTGAAATGGGTGTGGGGTTTCCTTCTGAGACGAGGGAAATGTTTTAGAACTAGATCTAGGTGGTGGCTACATCACATTTTGAATGAGCTAAATACTAATTAATTTTATGGTTAATTTTATGTTATAGGAATTTCACCTCTATTTAAAAGGAGAAAAGAGAGGAGGAGGACAAAAGGAAGGGGGAAAAGAGGAAGGGGAGAAAAAAAAAAGAACCTTAACAATTACTGTTGGTGATGCTTTTTAATATGTTAACAATTCTATGGGACAGGTTCTAGTCCTAGGAACCAATATGTAAGTATATGTGTGCAAGATTTATGCAATAGCGTTCATCGTGGCAAAAACTGGCAAACAAATTAAATACCTATCTCTAGGAAGTGCCTGAATTGATCATGCTGTAGTTATGTGTTAAAATGCTCTCTGCCAGGTGGGCTGGAGGGATTTTGATGTAATACATGATACTGTGAAATGAGAAAAGCAGGGTACAGAAAAGATGAGGGTAACAGGGTTCTATTTATAAACCCCCCTGTGTATTTGGTATATGTATGTCTGGTATATGTATGTATACTTGAATATTGATCTTTGCATATGCATATATATATATATATATATACACACACACAAATATATATGTATAAGTATTTGTATAAAATTACATAGGCATGGAGAAAAAGTTGGGAGTATATAATCAGAGATGAGGAAAGGAAAGGGGAGAGATAAGCTAATAGAGTAAGAAAGGTCAGGGCGGTGCCTGTGGCTTAGAAAGAAAGAAAAAAAGAAAAAAGAAAATTAATATTCTATTATAACACTGTTTAGACTACGTATGTTTTGGGCTCTGAGGAAAGATGGCCCTTGTACAGAGCTTTGAATTATGTATGATTTTACAACTCGAATTGTTTTGTTCAGAAAACAAAGAGGGAGAAAAGTAAACCACTCAGGAGAAAAAGGTTATAATTTAGGGTGAGGATGATCACTGAAAGCTGGTGAGTGAGACAGCAGAGGCCAACATGGCCAGTGCTCCATCCGCTCCAGGAGAACTAAGAACGTCAACCTTTCCTTACCCAGGAAGTGAGGCCTGGACGCGGTGTCCCATCTAAAACCCATCAGGAACTCAACTCAGCTGAGGAGCCGGCCAGGAAGAGGTGTGTTTCACTGACTTACTTTTATTTTCAATACTTTCTTTTTACTTCATGCCCTGCTGAGGTTTAAGTTCCCTGGACTTTCTGATCGATACTCTCTCCATCTTCACTTTCCAGATAAGGTGTCTCTTTTGACACCCTCCTTCCCAATTTAGATTCTGACACTAGGGAAAGACAATCTATCCTGGCACTGCACTTCATCTCCCAGTCGGTCCCTGATATTTGACATAAACTCCAAGTGCTTGTAAAGGAGCCTTAGACTACACAAGAGGAATTCCAAACCTGACCTTGCTGGAGACAGAGAGAAGGAAGAGAGGAGACAGGGTGACAACAGGCCCCTAGAGCAGAAAGAAACTTTTAAATGGTGGTTAACACTACAACAGAAACTTTTCTGAGACAGGTACCCTCAAGGCTCAGGCAAGAAGACATCAAGAATGCACCCCGCTCTGGGGCTGCACCCTACTTCCTCTGCAGCCAGCTGGGTCTCTAGAGAGAAATGTGCCAAGGAGCAGAGGTCACACCCAGAACTGGTGGAGCTCTCCTGAACCAGCATCCTCCATATTATAGACTCTCTTTGACTATTTCAGTCAGACAGACAGACCCCACCCAGCCTCAGAATAAGCTCAACTTCTTCATGCCAGGATGGGTGAGCCTGAGGTAACACTCTCTCTGTTATGGGTAAACAAACTGATTTAATAACACAAGAGCCACTTCCTCTCTTCTTCATGAGTTTTCAGTTCTTCTGTTTCCCTTTCCTAAACATGCCTGTTAAAAACTATCGTTACTATGTTATGAGTGTCCTTGACATTAACTACCAGCACTCTGCAATAGGTCTATAGTCAGTTACTCACTTAGAACTAAAGAAAAATAGGGTCCTCTTTACTTCTTGAAACAACAGCCACTTTTCTTTCTTAATTGGCACTGCTGTGTCTAATTCCTGGTAGCTGGGAATATTCTGAACAAATACTTTCTTTTAATCTACACTGTATTCCAAAACTTAATTTCTTCCCTTCTGTTTGTACTAAAAGGTAGATAGGGGAGGATTACCAAATATTGACCAGTTATAATTTTCTGCATTTTCAACTATGTAAC
Organism: Arctocebus calabarensis; assembly: GCA_963573935.1. Lineage (NCBI taxonomy): Eukaryota > Metazoa > Chordata > Mammalia > Primates > Lorisidae > Arctocebus > Arctocebus calabarensis. Next base: position 2,679 of record CAUYON010097046.1, read on the forward strand.
AAGATTTATTTCTTCCAAGTTAGAGGCTGTCCACTGACAGATGCTGGTCACCAGATATCAACATTTACAACAACTACCACACATCCACCTGTATGTAAATGACCACAGGTATAAACAACTGTGCCCCATTTACTATGGTCCTCTGATGGACATCCACTCCTGCCCTGACAGAGAGCTGACTGCAGAGCCCACTACTCACACCATCCCTTCTCAGCAAAAAAGTAGTCAGAGCAGTTGGCAGCCCATTTCCCAAGACATTAAGCAAATCAAATGAAAATGTTAAATTAAATAAACAAAACAAATAACAAATACAGCTAAACCATTTTAACTATTTTAAACTAACTTAAATCAGGCAAGCCTAAGTTGTCATACTAAATTGTTATACTAAATTAACATGAAAATAGAACCTAATCAAAACCTTACAAGTTAGTTGCCTTTAGAAGCTAATATACATCCCCAATATATATCTAACATGAACAGACAAATATGCTCTTACATCATGCTAACTTCTGTTGTTTTAAAACAACCATATTACCCTACCTAAGCAAGAGTGAAATGCTGTCTCTATTAACAATAGAAAAATTAACTGGGTATTATGGTGGATGCCTGTAGGCTCAGCTACTCAGGAAGCTAAGGCAAGAGGATTGCTTGAGCCCAAGAATTTGATCTCAATCAAATTGCTGTGATCTCGTTCCACCTAGGGCAGTGGTTCTCGACCTGTGGGTCACGACCCCTTTTTAACAATGAAAATACATTGCAGCATTAGGAAGGTTGAGAACCACTGACCTAGGGTGAAAGAGTGAGACTCTGTCTCAGAAAAATAAATAAATAAAACTGGATTAGAATCCTAGGGAGGAGGCTCCCCCCCCAAACAGATAACATGTCAAAGAAGTCCCTAAGGACTGACAGATATTCAGTCTACAATAAAAAGTCTTTAGAACACAAACACAGTTAGGTAACAATGTCCCTAAGTAAACTATCCTCAACACCTATCTGGGACTCAGAAACCGTAAGTGGGAGAGGACGCAGGCTCCAGTTAAAGTGAACTAATTAGCTTAACTTAGACTGAAATAATTTCTCCAAATATAAACACTCTGCCTTTCTATTAAGATATAAATGTATGGGCTTATTTAGTTCACACTATGATAAATATGTCAGGTTTTTCTTTAACAGAAAGAAATCTATATATAACAGATGTTCACATCTTATTTAATAAAGGTGAAGTACTTCCCTAAAACTCTTTAAAAATGTAATCTTTCTTAAAAACATAAATAAGACACACACACACACATATATATATATATATATATAATTAAAAAATAATTACCATAACAAAAAAGTAAAAAAAAAAAGTGTTCTTTAAATTTAAAAACAATTACCCCGGCTTGGTGCCCCCGGCTTAAGTGGCTAAGGCACCATCCACATACATCTGAGCTGGCGGATTTGAATCCAGCCTGGGCCCACCAAACAACAATGACGGCTGCAACCCAAAAATGGCAGGGCATTGTGGCAGGTGCCTGTAGTCCCAGCTACTTGGGAGGCAGAGGCAGGAGAATGGCTGGAGCCCAGGAGTTGGAGGTTGCTGTGAGCTGGGGTGCCACGGCACTCTACCCAGGGCAACAGCTTGAGGCTCTGTCTCAAATAAATAAATAAATAACATCCAGGATCTATACAGAACTTCAATTAATCTATAAGAAAAAATCCAACAATCCCATACATCAATGGGGAAGAGAGATGAATAGAATCTTCTCTAAATATGACAGACAAATGGCCAGTGTTTTTTCAAACACTTGAAAAAATGCTGATTGTCCTTAATTATTAGAGAAATGCAAATTAAAACCACCCTGAGATACCATCTAACTCCAGTGAGAATGGCCTATATCACAAAATCTCAAGATTGCAGATGCTGGCACAGATGTGGGAAGAAAGGAACACTTTTACACTGCTGGTGGGACTGTAAACTAATGCAACCTTTTTGGAAGGAAGTATGGAGACAGCTCAAAGAACTCAACCTAGACCTCATGTTTGATCCTGCAATCCCATTGCTGGGCATCTATGCAGAAGAAAAAAATAACTTTCATCATAAGGACATTTATACTAGGCCATTTATTGCTGCCCAATTTACAATTGCTGAAGTGTGGAAATAGCCTAAATGTCCTTCAACCCAGGAGTGGATTGGTAAGCTATGGTATATGTATACAATGGAATATTACTCAGCCATCAAAAATAATGGAGACTGCAGCATTTGTAGTAACTTGGATGGAGGTGGAACATATTATTCTTAGTGAAACATCATAGGAATGGAGAAGAATGAATCCTATGTATTCAACTTTGATTTGAGGACAATTAATGACAATGAATGACAGAGTGGGGCATGGGGGAAGGAGAGAGTAGACAGATAAGGAGGGAGGGGGTGAGGGAAAGAAAAACAAACAAACAAAAAAAGAAAATGGTGACTAACTTTCATATAAATTGGATTCAATTTTGACCAAAGTACAGTACTTAAATATTATTTTTTTAATTCAACTGGTCAGTATATTGTTTAGGATATTGCATCCTCATCTATAAGTGAAACATGTTTGTAATTTCCCTTTATAACAATATTTTTTCTCCAATTTCAATATCAGGTGTATCCAGATCTAGTAGAATGATATTGAAATATTTCTTCTTTTTTTATTGGTTATAAGATTTCTGGAATTGCTTGTTTTGTAAAATCATTGTGGTCTATGAGTTTATGATAGTTTGAACTTTGTTATTTAATTTAATTCATTGCTTAATTACTGTATTTCTATGAATGATTATACTGTGGTTAATATGGTAGCATAGCAGTATTCCCAGATAGTTTTTTGTTTGTTGGGCTGTTGGGCTTTGAGGGGGCAGAGTTAATACTTTGCATTATAACAGTGAAATTGCTTTCTCTTTTGTCTTGTGATTTTTTTCTGAGGTGAAATTTAAGTTTTTGTGTGAGTAGTACTATTTTACCTATCTTGAGTGTCTTGTTTGTACTGTATCACATCATACCTTTGTTTAATTCTTAATAAACTGTTCACTTTCAAAACGAAAAGAAAATTGAGACCTACCTAAGGAAAAGATTTTAAGCATAAGAGAATTATTTTGAGAAGAATAAGAAATGAAAAAAAATATTTCTGGAACATGGAAACTCTTTTGGAGTAGGTTCATCATCTTGGGAGTTGTGAAACTGAGAGAAGGATGGGAGTCAAGGATGTTTCTCAGAGTTCTTGAGTGAATGAACAAGAAGAGTGAAAGAGTAGTCTATTAAACAGGGAAAGTACAGGAGGAGATTTTTTGTGTGATATAACATGGATTAAAGTTTGAACATGTTGACTTTGTGGTGTCTACAGAAACCCCAAAGAAAAAGACCATCAGCAGTTGAATTAATGCTCAGAAGAGAGGACTGAGCTGAAGATGAGGGGAGGCAGCTCTGAATAGTAATTAGAGTCATTGAATACATGGAAAAGTAAAGAACAGCATGTAAAGAAAGGAGTGAAGACAGCCAATCGAATCCAATCCTGAGGGTCAGTCATATTTAAAAGAATCACACTGGAGGAGAACACAGTAAAGCTGCAAATATAAAGACAGGGGTAAAAACCAGAAGTCTATGTTTTGAGAGGTAAGGACAGAGAATGCCTAGAGAAAAAAATTGGCAATTTATATCAAATATTTTTGAAAGGGCAAATAAGAAGTTTTGAAAAATATTATTGGATTTAAGGCCACACAGGTAACTGATGGCTGTATTGGGAGGGTAAGTGTCGAGAACAATTTTACAGTCAATAACTTGTAAAGAAGAAATAGTGTATAGGCAGGCATTTAAAGAAGTTTGTACAGAACTGAAGGAGTAGGAAGTAGTGGGCCATACGGTTCTATCAGCCATAAATACCATGTGACTCATTGTATTCTTTTGGCACCACCTGTCTCTCAGATCATTGGCCCCAGTGGAGGTCAACCAACTCTGTTTGGCCAACACAGGTTCACTGTCTTGGCTTACCTTGCCTTTAGAACACCAGACCTTTTCTCTTGGCTATGTTTATGCAGCCAAGCTAACCAGTCACAGTCTGGGAATTTTTTGTCTTCTAATGTCATTTCTGAGCTTTGATGAAAGATAACTACACCAACAGATTCTAGTGTGGAAGCTGGCATCCAAAAGTGCCAGACCACAATACTCAAAAGAGCAAAGAAGTTAACTTCTTGGTGGCTACATATTGCCCAGTAGGAAAAAAGAGTGGGGAATGAGTTAAGCAAATCAATTCCCTCACCTTTCTTTCTCCCCAGGATGACTAGGGGCATATTTTCTCCTTGCAAATGTCAATCAGTCATATCTGTTGAAACACCTTTTGTACAGTAAGAGGTTATAGGGAAGGGACAGGTATTTGGTAATACCTCATCTGGTTTTCTGTACTTTCTTCCTTGCCTCACTTTTCTTTTCCTGTTAAATAAGGAATCCATTACCTGAGTTAAAATAAGAGTGAGTTCAGGAAGGCTTTTTTTCCCCCCCAAAGCTAAGGAAATTCTGAATGTGTTCTATTACTGATGAGAAGGGTATAGTCCTGAGGAAAATGTTGAAGATGCAAGACAAAGAGAGAATTATCATGGGATAAGTTTGTCAAATAAGGAGGAAGGATGACTCCCTAGCACACGAGAAGTGAAACTAAGTTTTATTGAGCTTTAATTATGTGCCAGGCTCTCAATGATAGAGATGATTTCTTTTGGGGGGCCCTCACACCAGTTTTTGAAGTAACATTTACCACTGTCTTCATGTTGCAACTAAATAAACTGAAGCACAGAACCGCTAAGGAATTTTCCCAAGTCATACAATTTAGACAGAGGTGACAGAATTATATTTCAATCATCTATTTACAGACCCACTATTCTAATTTACTGTATTTTATTGCCTATGCTTCATTGCAAAAGGATAATTTCCTCTATTGTGATAAGACAATAGGAAGAGAGGTTGAATCTAGTTTCCAATCTTAAGATGTTTGCAGTTCATAGTGGACTACACCTTCAGTGAAGCATGAATGGAAGAAAGATGTTTTGGGAATTTGATAGTAGTGAGGAAAATCAGAAATCATTTCATTTGCAGCCTAGGTTACTGCAATATCTTCCCACCCTTTCATACTGCTTCTACTCTCATTGTTCTCCAATCCAGCAAAGTGATCCATTAAACTCAAGTCAGATCATATTGCTCTGCTCAAATACAACAAATTCAGAATAAGCATCTTCCTCAGAATAAGAAGTGAACCATCCTTATTAAGACCTCTTTGGCACCAAATTAGTCAGTTCTTTCCCTATCTGTCTCCTTTTTGAACTCATCTCTTACTTATATACCCCTTGTTCACCCAGCTCCAATATGAGAAGCTTTAGATGCTCTGTCTAATCAGAATTTAAATTTGGAGGATCACAGACCCAGTTTAGAGTCCTGATATGTAAGTTACCACGTTTCCATCTAAGATGAAATGGAAAAGACTGAGTCATTAGTGACAAGAACCCAGTTGAGGAAAACAAGTCTTCCGGTGCAACATGGAATGTTAGACCTAGCCATAATTGAGAAGACCAAACACAAAGTAGAAATTCTAATGGGACCCTAAGTAAGTTACCATTGTCTCCCATAGATTAATGACATTTAAACTGAAACATTTTTTTTTGCTGGGTGCAGGACCCCCTGAGGAATTTGCTAAATGCATAATCAGGGATTAATATATAAGCATCTCTATAAATGCATAATCAAGGATTAATATATGAGCATCTGTAAGTCTGAAGTCCTAGAATCTTAAATTTATTAAGCAACACAGCTGATTCCATTGTAAACCAAACATGAGCAGACACTGTTAAAGACCACAGCCCATAATAAGAAACACTGGCATCTATGTTAACCAAATTGGTGAAAGTCAGATACTAAAGCTCCTGCATGTTTAGGAAGCAGGAAACTTTATTTTCTCATTCAGTATTTTCACTTTTTTTCCTTAAATAAATAATATCATTGCTTGCTTATTCATTTTAAATTTTTATAATTGAATTGAAACAGCCATCAAAAGAGGGAATGATGCCTAGTAAAGATAGGCAAGCTGAAGACTAATAATAAAACTAACAGCTAAGAGTCTGTCAGGGAATTAGGGAAACAATAACTATTTACAAAAGCACATAAGAGCACAGAAAGAATTATAGTTGAGGACCTCTTTAGGCAAGGATAAACAGATCTCAATTGCTCCAGAGGGTATCACAGCACTACAGAGTAAAAATGTTCCTGAGTTAATGGTGAAAGATTCAGTCATTCTTAGTATTCTGTTTAAGATTTCAGAGAAGTAAAATGGGTATTACAATGCCTTAGATGCACCAAAAAAAAAAAAAAATTTAATATAAATTAGAGTAAGTTTCTAATCTATATTAAAGTTCTAAGTTATTTGGAAAATTAACAAAGTTGCAAAGGTTATTCCAAACATAAATGAGATATTCACATGCTTTCCAGGTGCACAGTGGCTAAGGTAATGCCCTTCTGTTAGACTTAGGGGTGGTCCCTCATAGGAAGTGGTCTGGCAGGTGATAACATCATTTGTATTTAGGGTGCCAGAAACTGGGGAAGATTCCTGCCTGAGACACCACAAGATTATGATCATCAGACACAAAAGCCGTATCAGTGTGCACCAGAACTTTACAAGTTCAAGTGTCTTGTACGGACCAGGAGCTGCAACATCACCTGGGAGCTTATTAGAAGTTCACACTCTCAGATTCCATACCAGACCTCCTGAATTAGAATCTGTAGTTTTGAAATACTTCTTGAACATTAAAGTTTGAAATGTGGGACATTAATAAAGCTGAAATTTCAATGTCAAGGATGTAGTTGGTATTGAAAAACTGAGAGTTCAGACACTGAGAGTTAAAAAGCAGGTTCAGATATAAAATAGCCAAGTATAACCCAAGGTCATCTATATACCTCTCAAAATGTGGTAAGAGATGGTCATAATAACAGGCAGGACAGATACTTTGCACATGTATATTAATCTCAAATTTTCTTTAAAATGTTTTTTACCATAATATAAATATTGAAACATGTGAGTTTCAAATCAATGCATTTTAATAAGGTAAAATTTACATGTAATACAATACATGTACATTTTGAAAAATGTATTTATCCACATAACTACTAATCTTAGCAAAATATAAAACTTATTCATCACCCCAGAAAGATCCCTTTTGTCCTTTGAAATTAATTTTCATCCCCTAGGAAACTACTGTTCTAGTCTATCACTCTTGATGGTTTTGCTTTTTCTTGAACTTAATGCAAATAGAAGCAAATATATACTCCTTCGTGTCTACATCCTTTCTTTTAACATAATGCCTTTAAAGATTAACTTCATATTGTTGTACATAAGGACACTTTGTTGCTTTTTACTGATGAATAGTATTCTTTGTGCAAATATATCACAATTTGTCCATTCCCCTATTGGTGGATATTTGAGTTTCTAGTTTTTTACTACCATAAATAAAGCAGCTACAAACATCTATTTTTATATAAGACTTTTGTAGACAATTTCTCTTGCATAAATATCTAAGTATCGAATGCCTATTGAATTTTTAAGAAGCTACCAGTATTCCAAAGCAGTGGTACTATATTATACTCTCACCAGCAATATGTGAGAATTCAATTGCTTCATATCACTGCTAGCATTTAGTGTGGTATTGTCAGTCTTTTAAAATTTAGCCAGGTGAAATGGCTATGAAATGGTCTTTTAAAATTTAGCCAGGTGAAATGGCTATGAAATGGTATAGATGGTAGTAGTGCATTTTTCTGATGATGAATGATGCTGACCACCTTTTTTGTGTGTGTTTATTCCTCATCTGTATGTCTCATTTTGTGAAGAATCTGTTCAAGTCTGTGGCAGGAACATTTTCCAAAATAATAATAATAAAGTAAAAATATCTCCCATAACATATGCATTCCTGACGTTTCTGCCATCAGGTGGTCGGTTGTAGTTCCTTTCATCTTATAAAAGGCTGAAGGTTGTGACTGCCCTGGCTGCTCACTTATAGTGGGCATATTGATGTATGACTTTTGAAGCCAGATTATAAAAGGTAATGGACATCATCCAGTTTTCTGAGGAGGTTTCTCTTGAAAGCCAGCCATCACATAGTTTGAAAACCTATACCACTTTACATGGAGGGATCCATATGAATATTAATTGGAACCAACAGCCAATCCAATGCCAACTTGCGCAATGTGAACGCTTTGTCCTGAAAGGGAACACTCTACTCCTATTTGAACTGCCTTATCTGATAACCAAATGAAACAGACAAGTTGTCCCCATTGAGATTTACTCAGCTTGCAGATCCATGGACAAAATAAATGATAGTTGTCGCATTGAGCTACTTATCTATGGGGTTATTTATTATACAGTACTAGTAACCAGACAGATTTTGGTTGCTATATAACAAAACTAAAATGTGACATGGCTTTGTGACTGATGTGCTTGACCCATTCGCCACCATCTTCCTTCTGAATGTGAGTGTCTATAGCAGTTATTCTGTGCCTCTTTCAATAGTACCTAATGGATATGTGAGGGGCATGTAACTTGTTTCTTTAACTCACTTATCTACCTATTGAAAGGAACCATATATAAGAAGTTAAAATAAATCTATCTTGTCTGCACCAATTGCTGATTTATATAACAAGATTGTGGACTTCAAAATTAAGCTTAGGGATATAATGAATAAGATATTTGAGAGTTTTTGGCAGAGGGTAAGTGGTATTTTAAACAGAAAGGGATGCAAATAATTTGTGATCAGATGGTGAACTGTGCCAGTTTTAAGACACGACCCCCTGTTTCGTTTATATTTCTTCCATTAGGTAAAGGTTCTACAGGCCCTTCCATTGGATTTAGGCTCTGTGAATGCATCACCAATACCATATAATGTAGTGGAATGAACATTCAGGCAGTTTCAGAGCAAGACTTCAATAACCTGCAGCTTCCATTTTTCTCCTTTTCATGGCATCCTTACTCTTAGAAACCAACTACTCTACCGAGCAGCCATGTGAACAGCCCACGTGTCCTCATTATGAACAATGGCCACTGATGAGGTAAAATCCTTCATCCAGAGATCACTTCCAGACATGTAAATGAGCAAGGCTTCTGGTGACCCTTATCCCCAAGCATTGAGTTATCCTTCACCATCCTGTCATCTTTACTGCTGCTACGCTAAGCAGATATATATTGTCTTCCCTGACCTTTGTCCAACTTGCAGATTTGTGAGAAAAATACTAATTATTTTTGTTTTAAGTCATTAACTTTGGAATGGTTTGTTACTCAGTGATACACAACTGGAGCAAAGTTTTTTCTCATGTTAAACAATTGGATTTTTTTTTTAGAAAATGGTTTATAGGAATCTTTTATATGTTCAAGATACAATACTTTGTTTTTTATATATGTATATACATATATACTGAAGATATTTTTTTTACCAGTCTATCACTTGCCTTTTTTAAATAATAGTTTTGTTAAGATATGTTTTTAAATTCGATATAGTACATTTTTTATTATGGTTAACACTTTCTGTGCAATTTGAATGAATCTACTCTAAACTGATGAAGTATTTTATGTTTTTTCTTTCCCCCCCAAGAAGTTTAATAGTTTCAACTTTACATTTAGGTCCATAATCCATCTGATTTTTTTTAACCTTTCTTTTTTTGAGTAGTGTTGACATTACCTAATACAATTATGGAACATATGTGAAACATGATACAACTCTCTTCTGTTCCACTATTTTTCATGCTGACATGATTAGTGTGGCCTTATACAGTTTCCTGAAATCAGGTAGTAAAGTTCTTCCAACTTGGTTCTTATTCTTAAAAATTCCTTTGGTTATTCAAGATTCTTTACATTTCCACATTAGTTTAAAAATAATTGTTGAGTGTTTTTATTAAAAAGCATATTAGAATATTGGTGGGGATTGTGTTGAATCTATAGGTCAAATAGAGAACTCATATTTATAATAGTTTTTCAGTCTATGGCCATGGTGCTTCTCTCCATATCCTTTTAGATCATTGATTATTTTTCCTCAATGTTTTGTAATTTTTTTTTTTTTATTTGAGACAGTGCCTCAAGCTGATGCCCTGGGTAGAGTGCGATGGCATCACAGCTCACAGCAACCTCCAATTCCTGGGTTCAAGCGAGTCTCCTGCCTCCACCTCCCAAGTAGCTGGGCCTACAGGTGCCCACCACAATACCTGGCCATTGTTTGGTTGCAGCTGTCATTGTTGTTTGGTGGGCCTGGGCTGGATTCGAACCCACCAGCTCAGGTGTACATGGCTGGTGCCTTAGCTGCTTGAGCCACAGGCACCAAGCCAATGTTTTGTAATTTTTAAGGTCTAATGCTTTAATATATTTTGTTAAATTTAATTGTAAGTATTTTGCATTTTTATACTACCATAAATGTATTTAAAATTTTTCCTTTCCAATTTACTACTCCTACTTTAAAAATACAATTGATTTTTGGATGTTGACTTTGTATTCCATGATCTTGTTAAAATTATTTCTGAGTTCCATGAGACCTTTATGTAGATTTTTTTTAAAAGATTTACATGAATAATCATGGTATTTTCTAATAAAGAGAGTCTTAACTGAAGGGATTTGAGGTCACCACATAAGGAGGTCTTGGTGGGAGGAATGAAGAGGCTTGACACAAAGTCTGTGACTGAAGAACTCTGGGGGGAGCCCTCCTGAGCTAAACTTGGGTCCATTTTTATTATCATAAAGCAGGAAAAGGGAGTTAAAAGTTACTTATCAAATATCAGCACTAAAAAGGGAGGACATGGCAAGTGTCAGACAGAATGTCTCCAATTTGATTTTGCAAAATCTCAGACCTTAACAAAGACCTCTGCCTATAGCATCAAGAGATCTTGGGAATCTAGAGAATCTTTACCGTAACCATTAGGCCTGGCATTGCCACACCTCACACATACATTTTCTCATGGAGGCCAATTTTCTGATCTCCTGCATGTACACAACTCACAGGCCATTCTCGTGATTCTCCAGATCTCTCAAGCAAGAAGTGAGTCTTATCCTAAAGATCAGGGCTCAGTTTCCCATACACTCAAGCCTTTATTTTAACTTATGGCTACTATTTCTTTATCTTACCTTATTGCATTGGTTGAGAGCTCCTGTATAATGTTGGACAGAAATGTGGAGAGCAGATGTCCTTCTTTCATTCTCAATCTTCAGGGGAAAACATTTTATTTTACCATTAAGTGATAGGTGCTTTAAGTATCTTTTGTAAATGTTCTCTGTCATAGTGAGGGAATTCAAAGTTCAAGTTCTTTTGGGTTCAAGTTTTATTGAGTTATATTTGCTACTATTAAGGATTTTTCTCACTTTTTTTTTCAAGGCACATTTAATTTAATATCAAGAGTGCAATACAAAAGGCTCAAATACAATGAAGGAACACATTCCCCCATTAACACCAAAAGACAATGCTCTTTAACATGTGCCTGTCCAATGGAATGGGTATTTCATAAAGTTTGCTACTGGAAAAAATAATGCAGTGAGTCTCATCACAGCCAATATCCTTATACAATCTAGTTATGAAATGAATGTTTATTTATAATGCTTGAAACAGTTTAAACCTGAATTTGAGACCACATCTTCACATTTGTACAGTCCTCAGTAAGATTATCTACAGTTTTTGCAACCATTCAAAGAACAAAACTATTGATTAAAACCACATTGATGTAAAGCTCAATCAAGTAATATAGAGCCCCAAACTAAATGGTTAAAGTATATGCACTACTTGTACTGACATCTATTATTTCTCTCATGAATATTAAAGTTGTTTCTTAGCAAATGAACTCTTTAAAGATAAAATTCACCTCATCTGAGTTTTGACCCAGAAGTTCAACAACACTCATGAAGTCCACAGTCTTATTGGCAAAACTGATATACAGTGTCTTTAAGTCACTATTCTCAAGGTTAAGAGAGAGAGTGATTTTTCTCACTATTTTCCTGAGGGACAATGGACTCCAGAATGTATACTTCTAGCATCTTTGTCATGTTTTGGAAACCTAACAGGTTTGGATATGTCTCTTCCTTCAATATCTTCCATAAGAGTTTGCATAGGTTTGGTTTTATCTCATTCTTAAATGTTTGCTAGAAAACACAACTAAAATCATTAAGATCTAAAATTTAATTTGGGGGAATTTTATTTTTGATGACAAAATTAATCTCTTTAGTAGGTGTATAAAACTGTTTACATTTTCTATTTCTTAATCAGTCTTGAAAGGTGGTGTTTTTTGATAAATTTGTTTATTTCATTTAGGTTGTCAAATTTACTAAGTTCTTCCTAGCGTTCCTTTATTATCTGTTTCTATTATTATCTGTGGGACCCATGGGGATGGCCCCACTTTCATTCCTACTATTGGTAATTTATGTATTGTTTTTCTTTCTTGATCAATCCTGCTAGTGTTTTCTTGCTTTTATTTATAATTTAGGATATATTTAAAAAAGAAATTATTTTCATCCTTGCTAATTTTCTCTACTTTGTCTTCTCTGTATTTATTAATTTCTTTTTCTTTTTCCATTTGTTTTGAGCTTTGAGATTAAACAAATTTTATTTTGTAACAGTATTACAAAAAATACAATAACATTTAATGAAACTTGAGGCTGCTATAAATCTAATCTGGCATTATAAGTGTACACAGGATAAAGGTAAGGAAAAAAATATTCAATACAGTTATGAGACCCTATCAGGTCTCAGAGTGTCAGCTTTAAATGGTTGAACTCTTTTGTAACCAAAACCAAAACACACCCTAGTCCCCCCTACCTCTGTTGCCACTGTCCTCAAACCCATCTGGTGCATCAAACTATTTGAAAGAGATATGCCTGCTCAATAGCAAAAGGTCACTTACACACAAAGAGGCTTAATGCAAAGCAAGTACTCTAACTGAGTATTCAAACAATGCAAAGTACTGAAATTTGGAGATGGTAAGAAAGAAAGCACTAAGGTTTTAAGCTGCCCAAATTTTTTCGTTGCAGAGAGAAAGTGGTTTTCCTTTTCTCTTCTCTCCTGTTCTGGCATGTTATGGAAAAGGGTGTGTCTGACAAGCACAGGCACTGTGGCATGACAGGGGCTCTAAGCACAGTGCATGGTCAACGAACTTCATATTGTTCCAGTCTGGAGATTCTGACTCTCTACTAAAAAGAAAAAGTCACAGGACTGGAAAGTCAAAAGGGTCTAATCTAAAACACATCCCCAGTGAAATTTTAAAACATTGGAACATTTTCAAAGTGTAAGAAATGCTTTTAATCCCATATTAATATTTTCTGCCATAGTATAGTTACTGCCCTTGGAAGTCTCCATAAATATGTACGATAAGAATTCAATAGAAAGAATCTGGAAAAAGGAAAGTCATTACCTAAATTAGTCACAGAGTTTCATTTCTGCATAATAGCACCTGTTCAAGTGAACATCACCTCAGCAGTGTGGCCTGGCTTTATATACTGGCATTTGATCCAAATGAGCCATAAATAGCAGCTAGTTATATATAAAGTAAACAAGAAACAAAATGAAATCCCATAATTAAAAAAAAGAACCAAAATATTTAAAAGTAGTTATAAAACAAAATGGTCCATTAAGATGGGTGAGAACTATATAGACCACAAGGTAAGGTTTAAGGTATGGTTTGGTGTTGGCATTTTAATTCTTCAGGCTTCTGGTTATTGTTATTAGTCATAGCATAAAGTCACTGGAGTAGTGGGGTGGCATTAATAGGATTATCATTGACAATGGAATTCATCCCTTACCAGTGTCTTCACTGCATTTCATTTCTATATATATGCAACACACACTATTTATTTTCAAAACTGCAAACCACAGGAACAGTAAGTACAATTCTGTACTTTGATTATAACATGATAATGGTTTTGATCTTCTTTCTTTTTACAGGAACAATTGGCTTCTTTGCATGCCATTGGTTTTTTTTACCAAAATACAGTGTGGTGAAGCTTGACTGAAGAAATCCAGTATGTCCAGTTAAAACAGAAATAATTCTTCATCAAAAAAAATAATAATAAGACTCAGAATGGTCAAAATACTTCAGGTTCAGGTTAAATGTTGTAAAAACGACTTTCTGCTTCCAATTCATTTAGAAGCATCTGTGGTGGACGATGGATGGCCCGGACTCATTGTACTCATGCTTGCAGAACCACAGCTGATGGAAGATGGATAGTTAGCCAGGCATTGTGGCAGGCACCTGTAGTCCCAGCTACTCAGGAGGCTGAGGCAAGAGAGTTGCTTAAGCCCAAAAGAGTTGGAGGTTGCTATGAGCTGCGACACCATGGCACTCTACTGAGGATGACAGAGTGAGACTCTCTTAAAAAAAAAAAAAAAAAAGGAAGGTCAATAGTGAGGCCAGGATGGAGGCACAAATCCACACTGAGTACTTGTGTTCAAGCAGGACAATGTTCTTGAGATTTGTGGTGCTCAGTACCAGGGTGGTGGGCTCCTTCTCCATCCTTTCAGCAATGTCTGGGTATATGAAGGTGCCACCAAAAGCACTATGTTGGCATACAGGTCCTTGAGGATGTCCATGTCACACTCCATGATGGAGTTGAAGGCCATCTCATAGATACCCAGGAAGTAGGGCTAGAAGGGAGCCTCAGGACACTGAAATCATTCATAGTCAATGGTGATCACCTGGCCATCAGGCAGCCCATAGCTCTTCTCCAAAGAGGAAGAGGACATGGCAGTGCCTGACTCCTACTCAAAGTCCAGTGCAGCAAAGCACAGCTTCTCCTTAATGCCCCTGCACAGGCTCCTGCGCAGCCGTGGTGGTGAATCTATATCTGTGGTCCATCAGCTCTTCATGAGGTGATTGGTCAGGTCCTGACCATCCAGGTCCAGATGCAAGATGGCTTGGGGAAGGTGCATCCCTCATAGATAGGCACCACATGGGTGACCCCATCTCCAGGGTTCATAGCAATGCCAGTTGTATGACCAGAGGAATAGAGGGACAGCATAGCCTAGATGGCTGCATACATGGCTATGGTGTTGAAAATCTCAAACATGATCTGGGTCATCTGCTGCCTGTTGGCCTGAGTGTTCAGAGGAACCTCAGTCAGCAGCAACAGGTGCTCCTAGGGAGTCACAAACAGCTCATTATAGAACTTGGGGTATTAGATCTTTTCCAAATCATCTGACTTGGTGATAGTGCCCTTGGAGGGCACTCAATGGGTACTTCAGGGTCAGGATGCTGCACTTGCTCTGGGCTTCATCACCCACATAAGTCCTTCAGGTCAATGGACACTATCATACCCTGATGCTGGGGATGCCTAAGGATGGGTGGAAATTCAGCCTGGGGGTATGATTTCCAGCAAAGCACACTTTGCACATGCCAGAGCCATCATTAGTGATGAGTGTGGTGATTTCCTCTTCCATTGAAATTGCCAGAGGAATAGAATGGTAGGAGGACGTGGAGTACAGCTTGACGGCAGCAACTGAGCTGTGCACCATTATTCTTGTAATAAACATTTCAGGGTGCTCTTCTCTGGCCTCTCTGATCACCTGATCCAGCACCTTTCCTTCAGTGAGTTGCAAATGCAGGGCTTTAGTTGGGCTTCTCACTTCTGTCCGACCATCCCCATCTTGCACCATGGCAGTGCTGATTACTCCAGGGCCATCTGCTGAAATCTCCCCAGCAGAGAGAGGAAGATCTATAATAAGATTTTTGTCCACAGTGCCAGTTG
This sequence comes from Arctocebus calabarensis, assembly GCA_963573935.1. Taxonomy (NCBI): domain Eukaryota; kingdom Metazoa; phylum Chordata; class Mammalia; order Primates; family Lorisidae; genus Arctocebus; species Arctocebus calabarensis. The sequence goes on from CAUYON010097046.1 coordinate 18,425, forward strand.
GAGCTCCATTGAGACTTCTGGAGACCAACTTACTAGAAGCACACTCTAAGTGTGGTGCTGACCTGTCTATGAGCATGCTTGCCTGGTGGGTCTGTGCCTGGGTGGTGTAATTTAGATGCAAAGGTCAACAACTTGGCTTTTGGTGGCTGCTCAAGCCTGTAGAAAGTGTGATAGCCTTTTTGCTGCTCGGTGGTTTGGCAGTTTGAATTTGATGGTGGTCTCAAATTGGTCCATTTCAAAGTTGTCTCTTTATTTGTTTGGCAGATATAACCAGTTGTTCTGCCCCACAGTTTTCCGAAATATAACTGCAAAGTAGTCCTTCTCCAGGAGATCCAGGTGTTCACACACTCTGTCAAACAGCACTTGTCCCTTAACACATTTCTCCAGGTTACAACTATACTCAGTGCCATCTAACAGGATGACTTGACAACCAGTGGTGTTGCTCTTCTTGGTGGCTTTTATCTCAATGGTCTTTACTTCAGATGGAGAGCCTACTTCTCTAGGCATCATTACAGCTTCTGCTTCCTAGTGCTGGGTCAGGCCTCTTGTGAGGCTGCCATCAGATGAAGGCTTCCCAGAACTCCCACTTCTACTTTCAAGGCAATTCACCACAATGGCTGACAAGCCAGTGCTGACTGTTGGTTTAAGGCCTTGGTTTCTGAGGATGAGGCCTCTGACAGGGAACTCATAACTCTACTTCTGCTGTGTCTTGGTTGTTGAGCCCTTCAGTTATGGGACATTCCTAATGGTACTTCAATGTCCTGCTCATTGCAAAGGGACATTTTTGAGGCAAGGAGGTATGCTAACTTTAACTGGAAGATGGAGATGATGGTGATGGTGATGGTGCTGAGGGAGAAGGACTGGGTGCTGGATTCAGATTTTAGATATTCAGATTAAGGATGCTCAACTTCCTGAGGGAGGAGGAAGCCCAGTGGACTTGACTCCACAAAATGGCTGTTGTTTGCAAACAGCCCAGCCTGAGTGCTAGGGTAGTGGTGAGCAGGGGCACAGGAGAGGGGTATTTTATTTTTCTTACCCTTAGTTTAGGTATGATTCTCTCTTTATTTTCTCATTTTTAAAGATGGACACATTGATTTTAAAACTTTATGATTTTTTATTATTTTATTTTATTTGTGAGACAGAGCCTCAAGCTGTCACCCTGGATAGAGTGCTGTGGCATCACAGCTTACAGCAACCTCCAATTCCTGGGCTCAAGCGAGTCTTCTGCCTCTGCCTCCCAAATAGCTGGGACTACAGGCGCCTGCCACAATGCCAGGCCATTTTCTGGTTGCAGCTGTCATTGTTGATTGGCAGGCCCGGGCTGGATTCGAACCCGCCAGCTCAGGTGTACGTGACTGGCACCTTAGCCCGCTGAGCCACAGGCGCCGAACTTTATGATTTTTTAAAAACACACCACACATATTTTGATGTGTTGTACTTTATTATCATCTCATTTTTTTTTTATTGTTGGGGAGTCATTGAGGGTACAAGAAACCATGTTATACTGGTTGCATTTGTTGAGTAAAGTCCCTCTTACAATCGTGTTTTGCCCCCAAAAGATGTGGCGCACACCAAGACCCCACCCCCCTCACTCCTTCCCTCTCTCTGCTCTTCCTTTCCCCACCCTTCCCTCATTCTTCCTCTCTCTGCTCTCCCCTTCCATCTCCTCTACCGTGTGAATAATTGTCATTAATTGTACTCATATCAAACTTGAGTACATGGGATTCATGCTTCTCCATTCTTGAGATGCTTTACTAAGAGTAATGTGTTCCACTTCCATCCAGGTTAATACAAAGGCTGTAAAGTCTCCATTTTTTTTAATGGCTGAATAGTATTCCATAGTGTACATATACCATAGCTTGTTAATTCATTCCTGGATTGGTGGGCATTTAGGTTGTTTCCACATTTTGGTGATTGTAAATTTAGCTGCAATAAACAGTCTAGTGCAAGTGTCCTTATGATACAAGGATTTTTTTCCCTTCTGGGTAGATGCCTAGTAATGGGATTGCAGGATCAAATGGGAGGTCTAGCTTGAGTTATTTGATAATTCTCCATACTTACTTCCAAAAAAGTTGTATCAGTTTGTAGTCCAAGTCCTCATGATTTCTTCTTTGACCTCTAAGTCATTCAGAAATGTGTTATTTAATTTTAAAATACTTGGGTGAGGAGGGAGATATCTTATTTTATTGAATTTTAATAGTATTATTACTGTATTTTAGTTTAATTTTGCTATGTTCAGAGAACTCATTTTGAATTATTTTATTATTTTAAGCCTGTTTGTACTTATTTCATGTCCCAGCTTATGATTTAATTTGGTCAATCTATGTTCATTTGAAAATAATGTGCGTTCTGCAGTTTGGGGTGAAGTATTGTTCTGTAAATGTCATTAGCTCCAGGCAATTGATAATGTTGTTAAGTCTTCTATGTCCTTCCTGGTATTTTTTCTTGTTCTATTAATTGATGAGAGTGAGTATCAAAATCTTCATCTTTGGTACAGATTTAACTCTATTTTTCTTTTTACTTTCAGTTTCCACATTTGTGTAGGATTATAATGTCCTCATGAATAATAGACCATTTTATTATTATGTAATACCTCATTTAGTTATGGTAAATATTTTCTCTTGAATTTATGTTGTCTAGTATTAATAAAGCCACTCTAGCTTTTGCTGTTTTCATGGTACCTTTTCATCTTTTTATGTTCCATATATCTGTATTTCAAATTTAAAATGATTCTCTTGTGGACACATTTTGCTCATATTTTTATCATTTTATGTTTTCTTAAAAATTTTGATAACTCAGTAAAACAAATATTGTTATAAATACTTTATAAACAGGGAAACTGAGGTGGAAAACCTTTAAAGCTCTGGCCTACCCCTTATATTTCCTCTAGCTTCCAATACTGAACTATTTGAATGAAATAAAGATAATTTGATTCATCAAAAGTGAATATGGCTTAAAACAATGAATATAATGTAGATTAGTGAAAAATGTTTTATGTTCTATTATCAGTCATATCTTTAGTTTCAGCTGCAAATATTACTATCATCACAGCGAAATAACCATCATATCTAACCTTCTGAATTCTAATTTATATTTATAATATCCTTTGGGAAATCCTTTTAGGATACCCTGAAGTCATCACAAATAAATAATTCCATTTTTTTTTAATCTCACCTTGTTCATACAATCTTTTTTTATTATCCATTTTGGTTAATTAAATCAGCAATCTTTCACCCACCAACTTATCGTTTACTTTTGTTTCTTATTTATTCTTTCTATTTGATTAGTCAGTAGTTTTTTTCTTTCTTTCTTTTTTGATTTTTTATTAAATCATAGCTGTGTACATTAATGCATTTATTTGGTACAATGCACTGGTTTATATACAATTTGAAATACAGCAAACTGGTTAACATAGCCTTTACCACATTTTCTTAGTTATTGTGTTAAGACATTTATATTCTACACTTGGTAAATTTAACATGTACTCTTGTAAAATGCACCATAGATATGGTCCCACCAATTCCCTTCCCTCAACCCATAATTTCCCCTCCTCTCCTGTCCTCTCTTCTTCCCCCTTCATCTTGGGCTTTAGTTGGGTTATAGCTTTCATATGGAAGTGTGGGTGATTATATATTGGTTTTATAGTAGAGCTGAGTACATTGGCTATTTTTCTTCCATTCTTGAGATACTTTACTAAAAAGAATATGTTCCAGCTCCCACAAATGGATTAATTAACTGTGGTATATGTATACCACGGAATATTATGCAGCCTTTAAAAAGATAGAGACTTTACCTCTTTTATGTTTATATGGATGGAGCTGGAACATATTCTTTTTAGTTTTTTTTTTCTTTCTACTTAAAATATTTCTTGAACCCATTTCTGCCTCTCCGAAACATTAGACCTCTCCTTCTTGGCTGTGAAGTGTTGCAAGAATGTCTTAATTTGTCTCTTGCTTCCAGCCATTTTCTCCTCTGAATTAGCAGTGATAACCAGAGTCATTTCACAATATTCAACCAAATCTATAAATCTTTTTGCAGCTATCTACTGTCTATTGTTTGCATGATAAAAGCTTTCAAAATTTGGCAGATGTCGATTCCTTTGTTATACATTTTTGTTATACTTTTGTGCACTTACCACATTCTACTGACTGAAGTTTTTCCCTAGTATCTCACAGGTCATGACATAGCTATCATCTATCTATCCATCTAGCCTCTTTCAGTCAGAATATAAATGTCAATTTTTTGTCAAACCTCAGCCCAAGACAGAGTTAGTTTCTTTCTCCTTGCTAAGTTTTATTCTCTATTCTTACATATTAGAGTTTAAAATTTTCTCTTCCGTCAATCTATGGTCTACGCTTATAATATTTAATACCAGATACACATTAATAATTTTCACCATAATAAAATACAACCAACTTTACTTTTTGTATATGTATTTATATGATATGCTGTGTATTAACTAATATAAGAGTCAAGTGGATCACCTCAGGCACTGATTAGTTTTACTGTTTTCACTGAATGAATAAATACAGATCGACTAATTGAGTAAATCTGCGTCCATGCCATTCTGATCTTTCTGTGTACTTAAGAAACCATTTTCAAAATCCCATTTACTAAGAAGGCCAAAATTGAAAAGACTGCATGCTGTAAAACAGTGCACATTATAAAACTTGAAATGGATAATGAGCTTCTTTTAATAGTTTATTTTAGAGATGGGCCACTGAGTTGAATAGACATGGTGGCATAAAGGGGCTTGGGAAATAAGAAAGATCTGTGCAAAGAACTTCATTAAATGTTTAATCAAAATTTCATGATCTGTGTAGGGAACTGAGAAGTGTCCCTGAGAAGTCATAAAAATTAATTTGGAAGGGAATTAAAAAATAGAGATTCATAGTGCTATGTAAGTGGTTTTGTGTCGTGTGAAGCTCTCTAAATATGTTTATGAGCTGAGCATCCTGTTTTGAGCTCACAAAATAAGAAACAAAGCTTCAATGTTGGTATCTCCTGATATTTGAAATGCTTGGAATTATTATCTCATACTCCTGGCTGTCTCAATGGAAACTAAACAGAAGTGTATATTTGGGTCAGGCTTTAATTTTCTACTCTGAAAAATTCAGGCACTAGCTACCCAGACACAAATCTCATTTTCTTTTTTGTTGATCAGGTGGAACTCATTCTTCTGCACCTGGATGACAGTAATGGGCAGTGTGGGAAGGTGCTAGTCCAAAAGTATTTCAGTGTTCACTACGCATTTCTTCTCCCTTCTAACTATCAACTTTAATTCATGGTGGAGATGATAGTTTCTTTAGCATGGTTTCCTTCCTTATTAGTAGCAAATAAAAATAATGAAATGCTAACCAAGATGTAAAAATAGAATGCCTGAGACTTCAAGTGTAAATTAGAAAGTATGCTATGGAAAACCATAATGAATACAGAAAGCTTACTGCAAAAAAGCTGGCTAAATAATGTGAATATAAAATAAATATGAATATACTTACAGTGTTTAAATGTCAAACTGTTATATGTTAAAAGTAGTCATCACATAGCTGAAATGATTTATTGAACATGTTTTTGATAATATATGCAAAGATTTCAAAAGTTGACATGTAAATATTAAAGAACAATTAGCAAAAGCGACAGGCTTTTTAAAAATGCTGACTAAAATCTGACTTTTCTGTGTGATGACCAGGAGATTTTCAGTCTTTTATTTTTTAGTATAAAAATATAAAAAAGGACAAAATATATTCCAATATTTTAATTATAATTATGTTCAAGGAAGTGCATAATATAAACTAGATTTTATATTCAATGCACATTTCTTAATAAAAGATATATTTTCCATGCACTAGTTATTATGTACTAGAGCCTTCTTAGGAGCAGAAAAAGAGATGATCATTCTTTCATAAATATGAAAGAACATAGGGCATTATACACTGTGGATTTAAGTCTGAAGTAATTGATAATAGATGAGGTTAGCTAAAGTTCCACATAATAAAAAACACAGTTGGTTAAAAACATTACCCTCAGAACCCACTAAATATTCAGTAAAGCAACAGAGAGTTTGCTATGTTAAGATATGATAGAAATGAGAAAAACTGCTGGAAACCTGAGACCAAGGTCAATGAGAATCATTTGAATTATTCAGCAACATCCAAGAAACATGTTCTAGAAAAATTTCAGGGATTAAAGACCACTAATGTAAGCAATTAGTCTGGTTAGTTTTTTTGTTAGAAAGAGGAGGTAAAAAATTTTGATGCAAACTTCTCCATGCCCTGGCTAGAGGAAACAATCAATGAGGAACATTCAGAAGACACAGAGAACACCCAACATTGGAATAAGAAGTTGTATAGAAGAACAATGCAATCTGAAGGACAAATAGGGGAATATACACCATTCCTTGAAAGGTTATCAAGTGGTTATAGACATACTCTCAGGTCCTAAATCAATCCAGAAAATCTGGTCTATTTTCACCATTTTACTGGTGAAGATATTGCTATTTAGAGTGTTAGTAACTTGGCCAATGCCATGTGACTAGTGAGTGGCAGGGTTAGAATCAAGCCCAAATATATCTGGTTCCATTACAGGTGTAAATTAATTATTTTGAACACTAACAAACTTTGGTTTTTGTAATAGAACCAATAGTTCACACTCAACAGAATAATCACAAAAATTCCTTTTTTATCCTGATACTGAAAGAATTTGTAGTGGACACTGGTGATTCCCTTCCTCAAACATTCAGAGGCAACCACCTAATATGGCTTTCATAAAGTAGCTAATTTTACCATATTAAAGAGATTATGGAAAGATACATTAAACAACTCAAATCCTTTGATCACTGATTGTTTTTATCAAATATATAGTACACAAAGCTTCATGTAACTGAGAGTTCTCAAGATAGGATGAGTTCTCAAATTAGGATGTGGCCATGCACAATGTTTCAGGCCTGTAATCCTAGCACTCTGGGAGGCTGAGGTGGGTGGATTCCTTGAGCACAGAAGTTTGAAACTAGCCTGAACAAGAGGGAGACCCCATCTCCATTAAAAATAGAATAACTAGATGGGCATGGTGGCACATGCCTATAGTCCCAGCTTCTTAGGTGGCTGAGGCAAGAAGATTGTTTAAGCCCTGGAATTGGAGGTTGCTGTGAGCTATGATGATCCCACAGTGATCTACCCAGCAGAGTGAGAGACTCTGTCTCAAAACAAAACATAACAAAATAAAACAAAACAAAAACAGTATACAGAAGTATTTTAAAATTGGACTAGGAAAACAAAAGATTTATAAACTGAAATTTTATTTTAATGTCCTCTTCTATTTGAAAGGGAAAGAAAAAGAAGTGGTGGATTATGTGGATAGTAACAAAAATAGAGAGAGAGCCAACTCTTTGGTTCACTAAATATGTTTTATGGTGGCACAAAGATGAGGTTCTGCTGTGACAGAGATTGTCAATAGATTCATTAATATTCATGTTTTTATTTGTTTTGGAACACCACTAAATTACATTCTATTCCCCTTTTCATTTGGGACCATGTGATAAGATCTTATAGATGGAATATAAGGAGTAATATGTGATTCAAGGCATCACACTCTTGTCACTCATCTACTGACTTGATGTTGAGGATCTACTTGAGAACTCCAAAACCTAAGGATTGATGAAGATGCTGGACCCAAGTGGCCTGTGTCCTTGAATAATTGCAAGAAACAGAGGTCTCTGTCTGCTGACATTGGGCTATGTAAATAATAGAAACCCATTGTAGGGGGGAGGAGGGACAAGATGGGCAACTGGAGCCAGCTTTTGACAGAAGTTCCATCCAGAGGGAAGGATAATGGCCAGAAAGTACCCAACTAAGCTGAAGACTGGGAGCCAAGCCAGGAGAGAAAAGTGACAACTGCAGGTCACCTCTGCTGAGGCAAGCTGTGACTCCAAGAAAGCAAACTTCAGGTACAAAATTCATCCCAAAGGAAAAGTGTCCATCCCCTCCCTCAAGAAAGGTGTGTGTTTTTTTTCTTTGTTTGCTCCTGTAGGTTTTCTGTAGGCCATTGTCTTACCCCATGGAGAGAGCTATAGTAACTGGGGACTACTTCCCCAGAGGGACCCTGTTGTGACCCTGAGCACTCTATTGTCAGGCAGGAAAATTAAACTAATGTTTTCTCTGCCATTTTGAACTTCCAGTCCACCCTTTCAGAAGCCTAACCCCTGCAGAGACTGCAGGAGGAGGCTCATGATCAGTGTGCTGAGCCCTGGCAGACCAAGCACCTCGTGCCACACCCTGCCAAAGTGGGGCACCCAGCCCTGCCACAGCCATGTGCCTAGTGCTCCACCCAACCAGACCTGCTCTCTGCAACCTCTGCCCTGATAGAGACACTGTACACCATGAATCCTGTCCTGCCCTGCTGGAGCCTCCAGGCTGCATTGATCTCTGCCCAGCCAGAACTGCTCACGGAGTGCCCTGCCCTGCCAGATCCACACACCATGCTTTGCCCTGCCAGAGCCGTGGGCCAACCACTTGCAGAAGTCACCAGGTGCCCTGCACTGCAAGAACTGTGTGCAGCATGCCCCACCCTGCTGCTGGATCCATGTGTCCAGAGCTCCCAGAGCTGCTCCTGTAGCCAACTCCCTGGCCATGGCAGTCACCTGGGACCTGTGCAGGAACACTTCCCACAAAGATTCTGCAACAATAGAGCAATCCTGCGGGGTCTAATCTTGGAGAGACCCCCTCCCAAACTCTGAGGACTGCCAGAGAAAACCAGACCTAACAGTATAGGAATACTGGTGCTACAGAGCGGTTGGGACAAAGGTGCAGTGGCTGAGGGAGAAAAGCATTTGCTGACTTGATATCCTCAGGATTAGACTGAGTTCAAGTGGAACAGAGGCAGGCCTCAGCTCCCCCAGCTGGCTGGTGGCAGAGGGTAGTGGCTGGGCGGAGGGGGCATTGACCTTCCTTTGACTCTGACAGGGGCAAAGCCCTGGCACATCTGTTTATGGGACAGAGCAGGATCTCAGCCCTGTGAGGTCACCCGTGACTGGGCATGGAGAAAGGGATGCAGCCCCCTGGTCCAACTCTGCTACTGAGCAGGCCTTTATGACTCCACAGAGCTCCAGAGTGAGCCACAGCCAGCCATATAGTTGCCATATAGTTGCTGGAGACCTTTTGAACTCTCCCACTTGAGAGTTCATACTGACTGGGTCAATTGGATTGGAACTCCTAACCTGGGCCAATCACCCAAGGACCCTCTTGGGTGGTACTCTGCTTGTGTGGTAATGGGAAGGGTTGATTTTCCTCTTCCAGTTGTTGTCCATGGGGGGTAGGGTGTCTTAGTTGCTTGTATTTCTCTGCAGCTGAGACTTTAAACCAGAGTCACTGATCCACTAGGATCAGACAAGGACCAGCTGAGTACAAGACAGAACCAACTAACCCCACCACACTAAGCAGGTCTCCTCAGCCTCAGACTATAATACTGTATGAGTCCCTCATAAAGCTATAAGGGAAAAAGCTGCAGTCACCAGGCCCAGATCCTTGACAAAGGGCTGGTTAACCACTACTCTAGGAGCTCCCAATCCAATTTCTGCTTACCTTCCCATCTAGCCAACTGGGGAAAAACAATCATGAGGCGGAATCAGTGGAAAAACTCTGGCAACATGAATAATCAGAGTAGATCAACTCCCCCAAGAAATGATATGGCAGAACACCACAAGATCCCATACATAAACAAATGCCTGAGATGTCAGAAATGGAGTTCAGAATTTGGATAGCAAATAAGATCAACAGAATGGAGGTAAAGATGGGATTAGAATTTCAAGGAGTAATTCAAAAGATGTCTCAAGAATTGAACAAATTCAAAGACAAAATCACCAAAGATTTTTGACACATTGAGGCAAGAACTTGCAACCCTCAAAGATCTGAGAAATACAGTAGAATCCCTCAGAATGGAGCAGGCAGAAGAAATGATCTCTGACACTGAAGACAAAGCTTTGGAATGCTCTCAGACACTCAAAGAGGAAAAAAAAGTGAAGAAAAAAAAAGGATTATTCTCCCAGAGAGCTCTGGGATAATTTGAAGAGATCTAATATTCACCTTATAGGAATTCCTGAAGGTGATGCTCTTGCTGCGAAGGATACAGATGCTGTGTATTTCATGAAATAATCAAGGGGAAGCCAAGAGATTCTGAAATTCAGATAGCAGACAGTTTCAGAACCTTGTCATAACTCAACCCAAATAAAATATCTCATAGACACATTATAATTAGTTTTGCCAAAGTTAATATGAAGGAGAAAATTCTGCAAGCATCCAGATGTAAGAAAACCATAACCTATAAGGGGAAGAATATTAGAATGATTGCAGATCTCCTTGCTGAAATCCTTCAAGCTAGAAGAGGGTGGTCATTGACCTTTAATCTCCTTAAACAAAATAACTGTCAACCCAGGATTCGATATCCAGTTAAACTGAGTTTCATTTATGATGGAGAAAGTAAATACTTTAATGACATGCACATGTTGAAGAAATTTGCCATAACTAAACCAGCTCCCCAGGATATTCTCAGACCTATCCTCCATAATAACAGCACAATCCTCCACCACTAAAGTAAACTCACTCAGAAACTTTTGATTAAATTCCAATTTACACAGTGGCAAAAAGATTAAAAATGTCCACTGGAGTATTGAAAAACTTGATACCCAAAATACTACCAGGCTTATCAATACTCTCAATTAATGTGAATATCTTAAATTGCCCTTTAAAGAGGCACACATGTTGACTGACTAGATACAAAAACTCAGGCCAGACATCTACTGCTTTCAAGAATTTCACCTTACCTTAACATAGACTCAGGGTGAAGGAAGGGTCATCTATAATTCAGGCAAATGGAAATCAGAAAAAAAGCAGGTGTTGCAATTTTATTCATAGATACAATAGGCTTTAAACCAACAAAAGCATGGAAAGATAAGGGTGGTCACTTCATATTTGTTAAGGGCAACACTCAACATGATGAGATTTCAATGATTAATATTTGTGCACCCAACCAGAATGCATCTCAATTTATAAGACAGACTATAACAGAAATGAGCAATGTGATTTCCTCCAGCACCATAATAGTTGGAGATTTTTAACAGCCCTTTGGCAGGGTTGGATAGATCCTCCAATAAGAAGCTAAGCAAAGAAATTTTAGACTGAAACTTAACCACTGGACAATTGCATTTAACAGACATCTACAGAACATTTCATCCTAACAAAACTGAATACACATTCTTCTCATAAGCCCATGGATCATCCTCCAAAATTGATCACATCTTAGGTCACAAGTCTAACCTCAGCAAATAGAAATCATTCCTTATACTTTTTTGGACCATCATGGAACAAAAGTTGAACTCAGTAACAACAGGAATCCACATACTCATGGAAAAAACATGCAAACTAAATAACCTCAGGCTGAATGATAGCTGGGTCATAAATGAGATTAAGATGGAAATTACCAATTTTTTGGAACAAAACGATAATGAAGACACAAAGAACCTCTGGGTTACCACGAAGGCAGTCCTAAGAGGGAAATTTATAGCACTGCAAGCCTTCCTCAAAAGAATGGAAAGAAAGGATGTCAACAACTTAATGGGACATCTCAAGCAACTGGAAGGGAAGAACATTCCAACCCTAAATCCAGCAGAAGAAGAGAAATAACTAAAATTAGAGAAGAACTAAATGAAATGGAAAACAAAAGAATCATACAACAGATCCATGAATCAAAATGTTGGTTGTTTGAAAAGGTCAATAAAATAGATAAACCTTTGGCTAACCTAATCAGAAGCAGAAGAGTAAAATCCCTAATTTCATCAGTCAGAAATGATAAAGGCCAAATAACAATAGACTCCTCATTCAACAAATCCTTAATGAATATTACATAAAGTGTTATTTTCAGAAGTATGGAAAATTTGAAGGAAATAGATCAATACTTGGAAACATGCTATCTTCCTAGACTTAACCAGAAAGAAGGGAAAACGTTGAATAAACCTATATCAAGTTCTGAAATAGCATCAACTATAAGAAATCTCCCCCTAAAGAAAAGCCTGGGACCAAATGGGTTCACATCATAATTCTACCAAAACTTTAAGGAGGAACTAGTACCTATATTACTTAATCTTTTCCAAAACATAGAAAAAGAGGGAATACTTCCCAACACATTCTATGAAGCAAATATCACCTTGATTCCCAAACCAGAAAAAGACACAACAAGAAAAGAAAATTATAGACCAGTATCTCTAATGAATATTCATGCAAAAATATTCAATAAGATCCTAGCAACAGAATCCAACAACACGGCAAACAAATTATACATCATGACCAGATGGGTTTCATCCTAGAGTCCCAAGGATGGTTCAATACATAAATCCATAAATATAATATGCAACATAAACAAATTAAAAAACAAAAACCATATGATTCTCTCAATTGATACAGAAAAAGCTTTTGATAATATCCGGCATCCTTTCATGATCAGAATGCTTAAGAAAATAGGTATAGAAGGAACATTTCTTAAACTGATAGAGGCCATCTACAGCAAACCCATAGCCAATCTTGTATTGAATGGAGTAAAATTGAAATCATTTCCACTCAGATCAGGGACCAAGCAAGGTTACCCATTCTCTCCACTGCTTTTTAACATTGTAATGGAAGTCTTACCCATCACAATAAGGCAAGAGAAGGCAGTCAAGGAGATCCAAATAGGACCAGAGGAGATCAAACTTTCACTCTTTGCAGATGATATGATTGTAGTCCCTGGAAAATGCCAGGGACTCAACTACAAAACTCTTAGAAGTGATCAAGGAATATAGCAAGTTCTTAGGATACAAAATTAATACTCACAAATCTGTAGCCTTTATATATACCAATAATAGTCAAGGGGAAAAAACAATCAAAGACTCTATTCCCTTTACAATAGTGCCAAAGATGAAATATCTGGTAGTGTATCCAGCTTAATATGTGAAAGATCTCTATAAGGAGAACTATGAAACTATGAGAAAAGAAATAGCTGAAGATGTTAACAAATGTTAACCATGCTCATGGCTGGGAAGAACCAACGTTGTTAAAATGTCTATACTACCTAAGGCAGTCTACAGATTTAATGCAATCCCCATTAAAGCACCTCTGTCATACTTTAAAGACCTGGAAAAATTAGTACTTCATTTTATATTGAAACAGAAAAAACCTCGAATAGCCAAGACATTACTCAGAAATAAATAAAAATCAGGAGGAATCATGCTTCCAGACTTCAGACTATACTATAAATAGATAGTGATCAAAACATCATGGTACTGGCATAAAAATAGAGAGGTAGATGTGTGGAACAGAATTGAAGACCAAGTGTTTGGGTCTTCAAACACTTATCATCATTTGATCTTTGATAAGCCTATCAAAAATATAAATTGGCGGAAAGATTCCCTATTTAACAAATGATGCTGGGTGAATTGGCTGGTGACTTATAGAAGACTGAAACTGGACCCACACCTTTCTCCTCTAACAAAAATTGACTCTCAATGGCTAAAGGACTTAAACTTAAGATATGAAACTATAAAAATGGAGAGAGTGCAGGGGAAACACTTGAACAAATTGGCCTGGGAGAATACTTTATGAAGAGGACACCCTGGGCAATTGAAGCAACATCAAAAATGTATTACTGGGACCTGATCAAGTTAAAAAGCTTCTGCACTGCCACGAACACCCTAAGTAAAGCTAACAGACAGCCCTTAGAATGGGAGAGGATTTTTGCAAGTTATATTTCTGACAAAGATCTAATAACCATAATCCATAGAGAACTCAAACTTATTAATAAGAAAAGAACAAGTGATCCCATTTCATTGTAGGCAAGAGACATGAACAGAAGCTTCTCTGAAGAAGACTGATGAACAGTCTACAGACACATGAAAAAATGCTCATCATCTTTAATCAACAGAGAAATGCAAACCAAAACCACTTTGAGATATCATCTAACTCCATTAAGAGTAGTCCATATCACAAAATCTCAAAACTACAGATGTTGGTATGGATGGGGAAAAGGGAACACTTCTGCACTGCTGGTGGGAATGCAATCTAGTATGTTCCTTTTGGAAAGAAGTTTGGAGAACAGAGATCTAAATGTAGACCTGCCGTTTGATCCTACAATTCCTCTTCTAGGTGTATATCCAAAAGATCAAAAATCATTTGGCAGCAAAGATATTTGCACCATATTGTTCAATGCACCTCAATTCATAATTGCAAGTCATGTAAGAAGCCCAAGTTCCCTTCAACCCCTTGCATGGATTAATAAATTATGGTATATATATACCAGGGAATACTATGCAACATTAAAAACCAATATAGGGCGGTGCATGTGGCTCAGTGAGTAGGGTGCTGGCCCCATATACTGAGGGTGGTGGGTTCAAACCCTGCCCTGGCCAAACTCCAACAAACAATAGCTGGGCCTTGTGGTGGGTGCCTGTAGTCCCAGCTACTCGAGAGGCTGAGGTAAGAGAATTACCTAAGCCCAAGAGCTGGAGGTTGCTGTGAGCTGTGATACCATGGTACTCTACCAAGGGTGACAGAGTGAAACTCTGTCTCAAAAAATAAAAAAGATGGAAACTTTACCTCTTTTATGTTTACATGGATGGAGCTGGAAAATATTCTTCTTAGTAAAGTATCTCAGGAATGGAAAAAATATCCAGTGTACTCAGTACTACTATGAAACCAATTTATAATCACTTACACTTTCATATGAAAGATGAATCATAACTATATCCCAGGATGAAATAGGGAAGGGAGGAGGGGAAGGAGGAGGGTGGGTTGATAAAGGGAGGGTTAATGGTGGGACCACACCTATGGAGCATATTACATGTACAAGTTGGATCTATCAGGTATAGAACACAAATGTCTTAACACTGTAATTGGGTAAATGAGGTGATGGCTGTGTTAATTAGTGGGATGTAAGCACTCTAATTTGTAGAAATAATCAACACATTGAATTCCACAATGGCATAAATGTATTCATGATCTATGTACAAATGACTTAATAATAATAAAAGAACAACAATAGCAATTTCTGTTATAGGAGTTATCATATTATACCCATTGTTATATTTAGAGAATGTGATCAAAATACAGGAATGCAAGAATGTAACCATATATGAAAGATCCAAAAATGTATTGAAGTGCTTGTACATAAAGATGTCTCCTGGAAGACTTATGCCTTTTAAAGTAGAAAATATGATGGATTATTGACTTTTCTCACTAATGGATTCATTTTCTAGAAGCAGCTATAGGGATTGCCACTTTGAACATCATTGGAAAAAATGAAGGGCTGATTTTTGGCATAAAATCAAAGGAATAATATATACAGGGTGTAGTCTGATGTGTGCATTTCTTTAGGAAAACAGCTTCAAAATATTCATAAAAATCATGAGTCATTGAGTTCTATGTTCAGGAACTTAAAAGAAGAGGATAATTCAAAAAGGATAGAAATGGCAAAAGAAGAAAAAGCAGAGGAATCACTAAGAAATCAATTCTGAAAATTCAAAAATGAATAATCTCATAGAAGAAGAAAAAGGGGGGCGGGTGACTCAAATATTGATGCAAAAATATTCAATAAGATCTTAGCGAACAGAATCCAGCAACACATAAAACAAATTATACACCATGACGAAGTGGGTTTTATCCCAGGGTCTCAAGGCTGGTTCAATATATAAATCTATAAATATAATACATCACATTAACAAAATAAAAAGTAAAGACCATATGATTCTCTTAATTGATGCAGAAAAAACTTTTGATAATATCCACCATTCTTTTATGATCAGAACACTTAAGAAAATCAGTGTAGGTTGGTGCCTGTGGCTCAAAGGAGGAGGGTGTTAGCCCCATATGCTGGAGATGGAGGGTGCAAACCCAGCCCTTGCCAAAAACTTCAAAAAAGAAAAAAAGAAAATCAATGTGGAAGGGACTTTTCTTAAACTGATAGAGGCCATCTACAGCAAACCCACAGCCAATATTATATTGAATGGAGTTAAATTGACAACATTTCCACTCACATCAGGAACCAGGAAAGGGTGCTGTCTCCACTGCTTTTTAACATTGTAATGAAGTCTCAGCCATCACAATCAAGCAAGTGACAGCAATCAAAGGTATCCATATAGGGTCAGAGGAGATCAAACTTTCTCTCTTTGCAAATGATATGATTGTATACCTGGAAAACTGCAGGGACTCAACTACAAAACTCTTAGAAGTGATCAAGGAATACAGCAGTGTCTCAGGATACAAAACCAATACTCACAAATCAGTAGCATTTATATATACCAATAGTAGTCAAGCTGAAAAAACAGTCAAGGACTGTATTCCTTCTATAGAGTGCCAAACAAGATGAAATATTTGGGTGTTTATGTAACAATGGATGTAAAGATCTCTATAAAGAGAACTATGAAACTCTGAGAAAAGTAATTGCTTCAGATGTTAACAAATGGAAAAACATATCATGCTCATGGCTGGGAAGAATCAACATTGATAAAATGTTCATACTACCCAAAGCAATATACAATTTTAATGCAATTCCTATTAAAGCACGACTATCATACTTCAAAGACTTGGAAAAAATGATACTTCATTTTATATGGAATCAGAAAAAAGCTCGATTAGCCAAGACATTACTCAGAAATAAAAACAAAGGAGGAGGAATCACACTACCATACTTCAGACTATACTGTAAATCCATAGTGATCAAACAGTATGGTACTGTCATAAAAATAGAGAGGTAGATGTATGGAACAGAATTGAGAAGCAAGAGATGAACCCAGCTACTTATCATCATTTGATCTTTGATAAGCCTATTAAAAACATTCAGTGGGGGAAAGACTTCCTATTTAACAAATGGTGTTGGGTGAACTGACTGGTCCCCTATAGAAGACCGAAACTGGACTCACACCTTTCACCATTAACTCAGATAGACTCACTGAATTAAAGATTTAAACTTAAGACGTGAAACTATAAAAATACTATAAGAAAGTGCAGGGGAAACACTTGAAGAATTCAGCCTGGGAGAATATTTTATGAGGAGGACATCCTGGGCAATTGAAGCAACACCAAAAATACATTACTGGGACCTGATCAAGCTAAAAAGCTTCTGCACAGCCAAGAACACAGTACGCAAAGCAAGCAGACAGCCCTCAGTGGTCCTCCTATTAGTTGTAATTTTGTATGCTTTGAGAAATACCTCCCTATCTTTCCCTTCCTCTACCCTTTCCAGTCCTTAGTATCCTCTTTTCTACTTTCTATTTCTATGAAATATAAACTATATTTTAGCCTCCACACAAGAGTGAGATCATATGGTGTTTAACTTTTTGTTCCTGGTTTATTGCCCTTAACATAATGTCTTCCAGTTCCATCCATGTTGTCACAGTGACAGCATTTTGTTCTTCTTTTTTTTTTGTGGTTGAATAGTATTCCATAATGTATGTGTCAGATGTTCTTTATCTAGTCATCTGCTGTTAGACACCTAGGTTGATTTCACAGTTTAGCTATTGTGAATAGTCCTGCAATAAACATGAGAGTGTAGATGTCTCTTTGATATAATGATTTATTTTCTTTGAATAAATGACCAGTAGTAGGATTTCTCGGTATCCAGCAAGATATACTAGTTAACACTCCCATCATCAGTGTATGAGTTCTCTTTTCTCCACATCCTCACCTTATTACCTTTTTGATAATAGCTATCCTATTATTAAAACCACAATGAGTTATAATCTTGCCTGATAATCAGTGATATGTATTTTTTTCATATATTTGTTGGGCATTTGTATGTCTTCTTCAGAAACATGTCTGTTCATATCATTTGCCTGTTTTAAAAAATATGTTTTAAACTAAACCATGAATAAAGACATAGAGGCTTTTAAGAAAAGAATTAGAAACAGAAAATTATGAAGAACAGTTAAGATATTAGACTTCTGAATAAAAGCAAAACTTAATTTTTATAGGCTAAATAACATGAAATTTAGCAGGGATAATAAAAATAAAAATAATTTTACACTGAGTTTCAAACATTGAGTATTAGCAAAAAAGAGAGGAGTCATGGCTTAACATTCTTTTCAAGTGCAAAAAAATTCCCAGAGGATTTTAGTTATTACAAATCCAATTATAGAAAATAGTATAAAATGGTTTTTCACAAAAATAGTGCAATTTCAGCCTCATTGCTATTCATTGACATGACTACGAGAAATATATTTTAAATGGGGCATTATCATAATAAAGTCTATCCAATGAAGAAATCAATGAATATTTTAACTAATTCTGGGTCTCCAATGCCGAGCTCCAGAACAAAATTGGCAGTCCATAAATATTTGTTGAATTAGTAAATGATGGACAACATATACATCATGGGATGTAGTTAGAGGAACTGAAAATTTTAATTTAAAGGAAAGAAACTTACAGAGTAGCAGTGGCGTTTTGTGAAAGAGCAGGTATCATGTAAAAGATGCTGAATTTTTTTTCTAATAGTTCTAAGAAAATTTAACCATATTTTTTTCCTGTAGTAAAATTAAATATTTAAAATGATTAGTGATATCTAAAAAAGGAATGGTAGCCTTTCTAATTGTGAGATCCTTGTTACTGTATTATGAAAAAGAGAATTATCAAACAGGAGAGATGCTGGACAGGTATCTGCTGCAAACATTTCTAATGGAAATATCTCTGATTTTATGTATAAATGTTGTATTTTTTTCTGTAATTGTCTTATTAAGTTTCTTATTTTCACAGTTACTCATCTTAAAAGTGATTCAGAGTAGACTTTAAAACATTTCATCTGAAGAATCATTGGGTTTACTGTTTAGATTATTTTAAATTTAAAAAAAAGGTTACTTTTCCGCTTGGTAACTAAAACTGAAATTAAATTAGAAGAACAAAAAACTGCCTTCAATTTCAGGGAAAAAATATCACAGCAACGATGAATTGTTTTGACTGAGAATGGAAGTTGCAGCAATGATATAACTTTGAAAGGAATGGGTTGTCTCATGAACTATGATGAGTGCTAGGGCTTGTGGAAGGCAGGACATGGCCTTCTCCCCTCTCCCTGCCCAACTCCCTCTGCTCACACCATCATACATGTCATCACGTGTCATCAGCAGCAGCAACTATTCCTTGTTCTTCCTCTTCCCCAGAAGGCTAGGAGCTCTGTGGAACAAAGACACTTTCTATCTGGCTAACCATGAAATCCCTAGCTGCTCACAGTGTGCTTAACACATTATGTTCAGTCAATATTTGTTAACTAAAATGTGTAGATAGACTATGGAATCCTTACGACTTCAAAATCCAGTGTTTTGTTTTATATGTATTACCTTTGCCTTTGGAGTGCATTGGTGAGGACTTTACTAAAACACTATTAAAAAATGTATCTCACTATGGTGAAGCTATGTTAAGATCCAATTTCTTTGATGTTAAAACGTTTACTGTTTTTGTCCAGACACGGTGGCTCATCCCTGGAATCCCAGCACTTGGGAGGCAGAGGTGGCCAGATTGCCTGAGCTCACAGGTTGGAGACTAGTCTGAAATAGAGCGAGACCTTGCCCCTAAAAAAATAGCCAGGCTTGTGGCAGGCGCCGGTAGTCCTAGCTTCTTGGGAGGCTGAGGCAAGAGAATCACTTAAATCCAAGAGTTTGAGGTTGCCATGAGCTATGATGCCACAGGATTGGCATCACAGCTTTTAGAAGCTGTCAATATAATGGGAGACACAAATGTGTAAATAGATAATTATGCCATGTTAACGGTAATAAACAAAGTTGGTGCACTTGGAGGCATACCTAAAAACCATAATAAGGCAAGACAGATATCCAGCAGAATCTCCACAGGTGACCATCTCCCTACATTGACCATCTCTCTAACCTGACCATCTCCTTAAGTTGATATAATAGTCACAGTCTGAACATTCACCACCACATATACCAAGGCCTAGTTTCTTATGTTGACAACCTTTGTGTTGACTAGTTTGTTACAATGCCTCGAAAGGTGAGTTTACAGAGATTCTACCATATTATTATAGAACATATTAAGTAAAGGCGGGACTAACTGATTGAAATAAAGACTGGAGAGGTGGGGAGCATAGGGAATTTTCGTCACATATCTCAAACCCATAGATGTTCACTATTGAGTTTGCTGGGCACAGGGGAACAGAGCAGCATGTACTGAAATTACAAGTGAGAGGTATGATCATTAACAGCGTTCGCTTAGTGCTTTGCTGATGACTAAGATCATAAAATCTGTGTTATCATCATTTATAGATGAAAATCTGAAGCTAAGAGAAGTTAAAGTAATAGCCCAGATCTCCTAGCCAATAAATGATAAAATGAGAGTACAGTCCAGCATCCAACACTGAGAGATTTTCACTCATAAGAAAAAATGTCCTCATAACTGCATAGCACATTGAAATGAATATTTCATGCACTTGTCTCTTTTTTGTAAAATTACTTTGAGTTCAAAGTTTTGTGTATAAAAATACTACCTAAATGTGACAGACAAATTTTACATAACCACATTAATTCGACACAAAAGCACAGTCCACTTGCCTTTTCCATCCTTTTCCTTATCAACCTGGAAAGTTAGGAACACTGTTCAAGTTGGAAGCACATAGCCTCTGGTAGCATTAACAAGAAAATCTATCTGCAGTGTCTTTTCCTTCCTTTTTTAAAAAAATGTTTTAAGTAGATGAATGGTTTAGTTGCCTTTCATCATAATGATGGTATTCTGAATTAATGGCCATGACAGACTTGTTCTTTATACTAAATGATGACACTTTTCAAAGTAACTTGCTGTCGTAGACTGATTACCTGGACAGAGCCAGAAAGAATACATAATAATAATCACAGTAAACATACTTGCTTCTAAGTTGAGGGTTATAGTATGGGAGAAGATAAATCTTAACTAGAATCATAGCAAATTCTCTTTTCATGTTATAATTTCCACTTCTGAGCTTTTGAAATTTTGACCAGAAAGCCTCTGGGTTTATTAAGAGGAATAAAATTGAGATAGGAATGATTTCTTTTCTTTAATATTTAGTGCTTCATGTTAACTAGAATTATTAATGTTGATGCTAACATGATCTTTAAAGTGAGGCAGATGTGCATTTTAGCTTTCTACTTCCACTCCTTAGCATGTGAATATTAACAAGTTATAGGAAACATCTATCCCTCATTTTTCTTATCTGAGAAAACTGTAAAATGGAGACATTAAAATTTTGGAGTTATACAAAAAAGGTGGGGTGATATTTGTAAAGTGATTAGCATAATCATTGATATAGCGAGTGCTTAGTAAATACTACCTATTTTATTATTTTTTAGGAGAAAGGTTTTCAAAACTCGATATTGTTTCATTTTAAGATTGTAAAAATGTTGAAAGGATCAAGTGATTCTTTTGTAGAGACTGAGGTCTGAGACCTGATTTTATCTTTCCTAATTCTGTTCCTCAGACCATTTCACCATTTTTTGTCAATGTCTTAAAGGAAATAATAATATTCAGTTATATTTTGAAATTTGAATCTTGAAAAGATTATAGGTATTATGGATTACAATTTTTTTTTATTAAAAAAGAATCTGCAAAGTAAATAACAAAGTAGTTTTGTGGCAGTGTGAATTAGAAATCAACAACTTTCATTCCAAAATGTGGTTTTTGGCTGTAATGCCAGAGCGAGCTTCAGCCATTAATCATTCTGTCTGTGGTGCTACCTCTACGTCCTCGATCAGGGGGCTGGTGGCAGCAACAGAGATGTCTCTAGTCCGTCATCTTGCCCACAGCCTTTTTCTTTCCAGTATTGCTGTTGAGAAGTATAAAGCCATTCTTTTCCATTACCTTTTTTTCTTTTCTCTCTTTTCTCCCTGAGAATTAAAGCACATGTAGTGAGAATAAGATGGAGTCAGTTAGGCAGGGGCCAACATGTCACAGCTGGTCTGGTCAATTTAGATCCTAAGTGAACTTTACCTCATGTCTCCTATTCTTGTTTTGTAAATTCAGCTTTAACATGAAAATGTATATCTTGAGTAGTTTAGGGCAATTGATTTAGGAGATTACCTTTTGAATTAGAAATTTTGTTTTGGGTGATGGGTTATGGCAATTATTGCTTATTATGGGTCATGGGTTATGGTGATTACTGTTGTTTAAGAAAAGTATTAATTGCTGTTCTTTAAGGTAAGGGTTAGTATGGTTCTTGATTTTTAACTTTTATGTTTAAAACTGTGATTTTGGAGGGTGGTGCCTGTGGCTCAGTGAGTAGGGTGCTGGCCCCATATACCAAGGGTGGTGGGTTCAAAGCCAGCCCCGGCTAAATTGCAACCAAAAAATAGCCGGGTGTTGTGGCGGGCGCCTGTAGTCCCAGCTACTTGGGAGGCTAAAGCAAGAGAATCACCTAAGCCCAAGAGCTGGAGGTTGCTGTGAGCTGTGACACCACGGCACTCTACCGAGGGTGACAAAGTAAAACTCTGTCTCTAAAAAAAAAAAAAAATTAATTATTTAAAAAATAAAAGTGTGATTTTGGAAATGGAAGAACAAAATGGTCTTGGAGAGGCTATCTCACTGCTCTCTAGAATTTCTGGCTTTCTGACAAATTTTGGTGAACCTATCCCCATCTCTGCATATTGGCTGACAATGACAAGTGGCTGGACCCTCTTTGTTCAGTAACAGAAACTCTCAGGATCATCTTTAATTTTTATCACTTCTCTCTTATTTTAGCTCAAGTCTATGGAAAATTTCCTAAATATACACACACTCTTTCTCTTGCTGTTTTCACACCCACAAAAATTACTGATTTCATAGTTTGGTGTTTCTTTTGTTTTCTAAATGTCCTTTTAAAAATATAAATTTTGGCTCGGTGCCTTTGGCTCGAGGGGCTAAGGCGCCAGCCACGTACACCTGAGCTGGCGGGTTCAAATCCAGCCCGGACCCGCCAAACAACAATGACAGCTGTAACCAAAAAATGGCCGGGCGTTGTGGCAGGCGCCTGCAGTCTCAGCTACTTGGGAGGCAGG